>OX411306.1:231145418-231431446 GCA_948150685.1 Rhaphigaster nebulosa | reverse complement strand
GCAGAATAATTTTTAATATTCATCGCGACTAGAGAATCTTTATTTTATACTTATGATGAAACTAATCCAAAGAAAGGATCCGTTTTAAAAGGAAATTTTAATTTTAATTATTTTAACTTATCAAAAATATCATAAAATATTTTATTATTGTCTTCTTTAATTTTTTTTATTTTCTTTGTATTTAACTACCCTTTTTTATATATTTCTTTCAATTTTAATGAGAATCAATATTGTGATTTCTTCACATTTTTTATTTTATTATTATCTTAATATTTTTATGATTTTTAAGCATATTATCTGATAATGGCTGCTTTAATAGTAATACGACTAATTTTGAAGCTTTCGTGTTACAATCTTATAGGGCCGTAAACTTTATTTTTTTCGTACAAAAAATGAGTAAATTGTGATTATCATCGTTTTACTCTTCAACTCTTCATATTTAAATTTACAAAAAATTCTCCATAATTACCGTAGCTATTAGCTTAAAAAGTTTTAAAGATTATTTATTTATTTACCGGTGTGGGTAGAGTTGACGATAGATATAATTTGAAAAAGAAGTTGGTTGGGGGCAGTGGCGTACGCAAAGTGATATATCTCCTCTGAAATTTTTGAATAAATATGTTTTTCATATAAGTTTTGTATTTTGAGTAATATTTTTTGTCCAATTTTCATTCTTATCCTTAAAACTTACGCTCAATTTGGTGATTAGAGGCACTTAATGATTATTTGCCTTCTCATTAAATCCTTCCACCGAAAATAAATTGAAATCCCCCCACAAAAAAAAAAATTAAATTCTCCATACCAACTTATTCTTCATATTTATTTTTATATTTGTTTACTATTAATCAATAATTTTATAATGTCATCTGTACATGACATGCCAATCCACTCAGTAATCGCAATCACTAGAAGGCACACGATGTCATAAAAGAGACATTGAGAAGCTTATGCCATCTAATTAATCCATTATTTACCATCTTTCCAGAAGTAATATTTCAAAATAAAAATGCACAAGACTTAATTCCTATCCGGACAACCAACATGGCAAAGATTAATTTTAATCGCGAAAAGTCGCTAATGTATGACTTCCATATTTGTTATAAATCCGACAGAGTGGGTGTTAAATTATCATAATATATTAAAGGAATTTTTTTTTCTCCTCCTTCCAGTGGGCGGACATTGACAGGCGAGTTGCTAAAACAGCCTTGTACCAACTGAGGCCGTCTTGTCTCTTTTGATACTAACTCGAAGCAGACACCATTAGCGCTGTGTACACCACCAGCTATCATATTACTGTTTATTAGCTTCTCAACGGCATATGCTTCAACGCAAGTACACAACGGAACAAACTAATTAAATGCCATCAAACTGGGGTTTTACATTTTACATTTTTTTTTTTTAAACATGCTTTTCA
The DNA here is from genome assembly GCA_948150685.1 of Rhaphigaster nebulosa. Taxonomy (NCBI): domain Eukaryota; kingdom Metazoa; phylum Arthropoda; class Insecta; order Hemiptera; family Pentatomidae; genus Rhaphigaster; species Rhaphigaster nebulosa. The sequence continues at coordinate 231,430,032 of OX411306.1, read as the reverse complement.
TTGTTCCAGCTAATATATTTTACAGTGCAGTATACCAGATCATTGATAGTCATTCTTCTATACTTCATTTTAAGATTAGTATAAACCAAAAAAACAAACAAAAAAAACACATGTTCTAATAAAATAATGTTACTGACTTAGGATAATGAATATTTTGTAAATATGTAAATAAATAAATAACCCATGTAAGGCTTCTCAAAGCCGATCTGGAAGTAAGAATATATAAAAAAATAAAAATAGACCTGAATAGAAAACATAACACACAAGCACGTTGATACGTGCATGTTATGGCACTTGATAACGGCATGCTGGATGCTAAAACGTTTTAATATTGGTTGACATCCGCACGATGGCATGGAAGGATCAATCTAATTAGAGATTGATAAATTATTTGCCACTTCTATAATTTTGTTTTTATTGAAAATTAGTTTCGAATGTTATACAGTCATCTTCAGTTCTAAAAACACACAAAAATTCAAAAATAAGCAATTCAAAATACAGTTTGGTAAACCATGGTGAGTACCAACATGTATTTGATCTTTTGTCTTAATTAAATTCATAATCCATAAATGTTTTATAGTACTAATTTATATTACATTTAATTTAATATGTATAATAATACCAAACTATATTTTGAATTGCTTATTTTTGAATGTTTATGTGTTTTTAGAACTGAAGATGAATGTATAACATTCGAAACTATTTTTCAATAAAAAAAAAATTATAGAAGTGGCAAATAATTTATCAATCCCTAATTAGATTTATCCTGATATAACACCATACGGATGTCAACTGATAATTTTAAAGAGCTCACATAAACTCTACTTGAAATAAACACAGAAGCATTCACTTCTTCACGTATTCTCTAACAAAAGTTCAACAAAATAGTTTTTTAAACAATTTTAGAAGTACAAATTTGTAGAATATATATTTTAGGTTTGTTGAGCTGAAAATATATTTTAAAAATTTCGATTAGTTTCCATGAATTCCATGCTGTTCCCAATAAGGAGGTAATAAAAAAGTAGAAATTATTAAGTTAATCACTAGTTTTATATTCTTACATTACATTATTACAGAGCAAATTGTTGACAGGTAGGCGGTGTTATGGTAGAAGGTCCGTCTCCTTTCGGACGCGCTCGGTTTTCCATTTATGGTATTCTCCTAATATCGAGCCGCTTTAGATAATTTTTTTTTATTTTGAGAATTTAATTATCTTTCATATGATCGTGTACATAATTTATCATAAACTGTATACTTTTTGGGTTATGCGCAAATAAAATTTTCATTTGGCAAAAACTCTTTTCCCTGCATTTTCTTGATTATACATGAGAACTTGGGTACTAAGGAGAAGACATTAGGCATGTTCCATCAAATTTGTTAGAGCTGTTTACGAGAAAATTGTAAAATCTATGATATAATTGGCACCTCTGTTAGTCCGATACGCTGTATCTTTGCTAATAGTGGTCCGATTTATATTATTATCATATGATTATATACATAATTTACCACATAATTTTTGAGTTATGCTCAAATAAAATTTTGTTTGGGCAATAAGTTTTTCCACTGCATTTTCTGCATATATGAAAAGTTAAAGGTCTTTACGAATAAAAATTTAGGAAAGTTTCATTTTCAAAAGTTTTCGAGTAAATTGTAAAAATGGGTAAAATCTATGTAAAGTATAATATAAAGTAGCACTTCCGCTTAATAAATATTTCATATATAGAAAAGTAAAGTAAAAGAACACATATTCTAATAAAATAATGTGATTGGTGTAGGATAATGAATATTTTTTACCTGAATAGAAAACAGAGCACTATGGTACGTGTATGTCACGGCACTTGAGAAAGGCATGCTGGATGCTAAAACGTTTTAATATTGTATTAAATAAATTAAGAAAAATATACTTTTTTTAATCTGAGACCACTGAACAAAGGAAAAGGTGTTTTGTTTCCATTCATATCTGAATAATATTTATCTAATTGCAATGCCTATTAATTACGAATTAAAATTTAATTCTGGTTTTGATGACTATCCAATCGCCCTTATTCAAACCCATTGTTCCATTGTTGTTGTTCCCTCACAAAACCAGCTCACAAATTATTAATGGAAGAAGTTACGAAATTTTCGAGTCGTTGACTCGTAGGCCTGCTAAGAATGCATGCCTTCCCATAGTTATCTATTAAACTGATATTAAGAGACAATCTTCATAACTATGCAAATGTCAAGGATCAGCAAACTCTATCGAATAAATCGATCCTGTTCATTATTTCTTCGAACTACCCAAAATGAAACTAGTTCAAGGGTCATTTCCCCTTCCAAGGCCTCGAGTAATACTGTAATCAAACAAAACGATATTAAGAAAAGTATATATATATATATATATATATATATATATATATATATATATATATATATATATATATATAAATCTATTTACATATATACATTTTTAATGTATATATATATTTTTTTTATATATATTTATATATATATATATATATATATATATATATATATATATATATATATATATATATATATATATATATATACACACATACATACATAAACTATTATTTGAATTATAAAAATTAAAAAATAATCATCATTCGTATGTCTTAAAACGTTTGTCTGTGTAAAATTCAACTACTTAGTTCGCATATTGATTCATAATATTTTGCAGTTAATATTTTATGGCCCGTCGTATTCCCAAGAAATGTTCATTATCCCATGATTTGAAATTATAAAATAACTATATAACAAGTTTTAATGAATTCTAATATATAAAAATATAACTATAATAAAAAGCGTGAGCAGCAGAGCTCCGTCACAAAACAAATAAATAAAAAAATAATAAATGTCACTAAGGTCGTAATTTCACTAAAATACAAGACTCACTTTCGCCTTAATTTAGTGGGGCTGTAGAGGTCCACAACATTTTAAAAAGTGAGAAATTTCAGATAAGCATACTGAAATTTGCTCCCAATTTTATGGGATTGTTAGCCAATTTTATTGACTGCCTAGAAAAAGATCAACATCTCGAATTTCTGCTCATTTGATCCAAATATATATATATATATATATATATATATATATATATATATATATATATATATATATATATATATATATATTTAATATATATTAGGCATCTCCAAAACATACATAATCATGTTCTAGGTGTTATGATACAGGTATAAAATGTTCTCCCGCTCCTCTCCGATGGGCTTCGAAATAATAATTATAATACATTTTTTATTTATTTTGGGATATGTCTCTTTAGAATAACATTACAAACAATATTGTAAAAGAAAAAAGAAAAAGATGTTCAATAAATAATAAACATATATATATATATATATATATATATATATATATATATATATATATATATATAAATCGTATAAATCGTATAAATCGTAAATATCGTTAAAAGAGAAGTACAAATTCTCTGGAGATCTGTTAAAACATAATTAGGTACGAAGTTTAATTTATAGTAAGGAATACTTATTTATAATGTTTTTCGAACTGAATGCATAGAAAGTGACTGAATAGACGGGATTTAAGGAGGAAAGAGTATTGGAGCGAGGGATGGAAGGAGTAAATAGAGTAATCTTTTATTATTTTCGGGAAAAAAACAATTAAAAATGGACAGGAAGTAAAATTAACATCACAAGTAAGGTTATAAAAAATTAAAAATGAAAAACACATTGCTAAATACTATAAAGCACATTTTTCTACATCTACATCAAACCTTTGTTACTCGTGCATACTTTGGCCAAATTCAAATGTTTTGGAGACGTTGTAAAGACGAGTTTTCCCTCATTCTGATGATAACAATTAAGTATACATTAGCTAGATCTGAAGGCAATAAAAAGTCATTTGAAAACATTTAAACAATCAAAAAAAACATTTTAAGCGAGTTTAATTAAATAAACTCGTAAAGATGATAATTTTTCTAAATCAATCAAAGTCAGAAACGTGTGTTGATATGATAAAGCTGGGTTCAGACCGGAGATAACCCAACTTATAGCACGAGTTATTAATACCTATGTTAGATCATTTTTCAAAAGTTGACTCTAAAAATGCCAATTATTTTTGCTCATAACAATTGTTTTCAACTACACTTTGCTTAAAATGATGATACATTTTTTTAATTTTTTTTTATGACTTTGCTAACGTTTGATATTAACATTGATACTTTTTTCAGTGTCATGAATTAACATACATGTTGCGATTGCTCTGAGAGAGATCCGGATCAAAGAATGATAGTAACACGATATTATTAACTTGTTTCAAACAAAATTGTTGAAGTTTGAAACGTGTAAATATCTTTGCGAATAATAGTTCGTTATTAGGCGCATTTTATCCGAAAATAATAGACTTTTGTATCGAATGTCATTGCAGAGGAGTGGGGATGGATCTGAAATCCGTTTCCTAAAACACGATTTTGGAAGTTTGGAGGATGTCATGTATCATCATCATACATTTGAACACTTCCAGCGGCAACCATTGTATCAAATGAGTTGAAATTCGGTGTATATATTTGTTTTCTAGGGAGAATGTTACCATAGAAGCGGGGGTAAATTTCAGTCAAAATGCCGGTCATTATTACGAAACTAACCGGGTTTTCCCGGTTTTGTGCACCTCTGCCATTTAGCCCCTCGATTTTGAGTTAGAGGGTTAAAAAAATTTATGTGAATTGTATTGGTTTTAAATCCTTATGAGAACCTTAACGTTCTTCTTACATTCCCGCCATTTTTATATTTGCAATTTTGTATTTTAGTGAATTTTTTTTTCTTATTCAGACCTGACGGCCGCAACGCTGGCAAAAACATGTTCAAAGCCTCAAATCAGACTGAGAAAAATTAATTGACTTGACTGATTCAAAACTATTAGTGAGCCCCGTCACTAGATAGTGATTTACATTTTTCAATATCTCCAAATTATCCTATCTTCATCTCCCCCTTAAAATGCATCCGATGCAGTACAAGAAATCCCTTCTATCCCAAGGCGTATTACTGAATATCAACCCCACATCACATCCCATGGGGCTTAGGAAAAAAAATCTTATTCAGGCAGCCCGACGGAATGTCATTAGCATGTTTGTTCATGGCATCAACATGGCTAATAATGATTTTAATAGCATTTTTCTATTGCCCGTTGTAAGAAGTAGACATTAAAATGTTAATAGCAAATATGTCATATCCATTGCACTATTAATGTTAACATTTAAGTGTCTGCCCACCTTAAGTTTGCATAGCATTGATTGAAGATTGAATTTTATTTCTATCAGTCCCAATGAACAGCTATTATAGCGGATTTCTATGATTCTGTAGTCAATTATATTTCTTTAATCTTTCAAAATATCTTACATTGATTGTAGAGGAACATTTCTTGGCTGTTCAAATACCAACTTTGCAATTCATTTAAATGAAAATAATCATAAATTCATCAAAGACTCAGGAGTTAAATTAATACATCACGTTGAAAAAAGTCTCAAAGTAAATATATGTGAAGCACTTGAAATAATAAAACCCTTCAAATCCAATCCAGATTTTTGCTCAAATGACCAAATAAATATCTCCAATAGTCCAATCTTAAATTTATTCCCATCTATAACAGAAAACTCACCGGCATTACTGAGAAAACCCTGACCCTTAAGCCGTTTACCTAAAAACATCCTGCCTATCTCTCGTTCATTTTTAGTGCAATGCAAGAAGAAACCAGTACAAACTTTTCTGTTTGATATAATCCATTTAAACCTTGGTGAGTACCAGCATGTATTTGATTTCTTGTCTTAATTAAATTCATAATTCATAAATGTTTTATAATACTGATTTATATTAATCTAATTTAATTTGTATAATAATACCAACTGTATTTTGAATTGCTTATTTTTGAATTTTTTGTGTGTTTTTAGAACTGAGGATGAATGTATAACATTCGAAACTAGTTTTCAATAAAACCAATTATAGAAGTGGCAAAAAATTTATCAATCCCTAACTAATTTAGCCGCTCCTTCTTTAACCCTGTCAAAGAAAAAGTCAAATGTTTTATAGCAATATTTAATATTTCGAAATAAATATCATCTGATGACATTAACACATCTTAATAACTAAATAAAAGACAAACTAAGAAAAAGGAGAAACGAACATCATTTACTTGACCTAAAAATAAAATTTTGCTCGAATTTTGCCACCCTCTAAATTCTGCCGCCCGGGGAAAGTGTCTCATCCCCTTCCCTCCAGTTCCGGCCTTGCCTTGTACACCTACTGCCTAGTGATTAAAACGCAAGAATACAATTATTCCATCCGTAGTTAACCTTAAAGAGTCGAGTCGATATAAATAGACCGAGCGTAGACCCATTTCACGCAAGCCTCATCTACGTCACACGTGTCTCCCGATGACAAGGTCCTCAAGAAGGACGCCATATTGACATGCGATGGAAGAGGAATCGTGGGCGGTCGACTCGATGAAATATATATCTCCGGGTGACGGCGGTGTTGCGTGGACACTGTCTCCGATACTTCGAATATTAATAGAATCGATATTGCTCGAGGACGCCACTCTCGACCAGACTTCTTGGCGGTCGGTCCGGGAATTCCAGAATATTCGTGACCTTCCAAACCATGCGAAAATAGTGCGTCTATATATAGATAGATAGATAAATCTGTTTTATTTACATAATTCTCTTATTCATCTACATGATTTACAAAACACCTAATGTTGGCATAAATCGTGTGCCAAGAAGTTGGTCTATATGCATGGTTGAAAAAAATAATATAAATATATAACAAATAAAACTTTACATTTTAGATATTTAATAATAAATAACGTAACATATATTATATATTTTATATAATAACAAACTGAACTTTTGACATCAGCATGATGGTATAGAAGGATCAATCTAATCAGGAATTGATAAATTATTTGTCACTTCTATAATTTAGTTTTTACTGAAAACTAGTTTCGAATGTTATACGTTCATATTATGTTCTAAAAACATACGAACTAAATTGTAAAGATTGTGCAGCCAAATACACGGAAAAACTAGAAGATCACGAAATCAGAACTCAAAGTAACATATACGTGCATATTAATAAGACTGAGAATTCCGACTTTGTAATTCATTTAAATGAGAAAAAAAAACATAAATTCATCAAAGACTCAGGAGTTAAATTAATTCATCACGTTTAAAATAGCCTCAAATTAAATATATATAAGGCACTTGAAATAATAAAATTCTTTAAATCCAATCTAGAGTTTTGCTTAAATGACCAAATAAATATTTCTAATAATCCAATCTTAAATGTATTTCCATCTATAACAGAAAAAACTAATACTCACCGGAATTACTGGAAAAACCCCGACCCTTAAATCGTTTACCTATATACATCCCATCTTTCTTTCATTGCTACTTCAGTGCGAGGACAAACCAGTACAAACTTTTCTGTTTGATATAATCTGCTTAAACCTTGTTGAATACCAACATGTAAGTGATTTCTTTTCTTAATTAAATTCATAATTCATAAATGTTTTATAATACTAATTTATATTACATTTAATTTAATATGTATAATAATACCAAACTGTATTTTGAATTGCTTATTTTTGGAAAAACTGAAGATGAATGTATAATGTTCGAAACTAGTTTTCACAAACAAACTAAAAACAAAGTTATAGAAGTGGCAAATAATTTATCAATCCCTAATTAAGCTGAACTTTGTTTTCCACTAAGAATGAACAGGGCTAGGCAACATTAAATATAAACCAATATAAGCCAAAATATGGCTTATCTGGTTCTATAATTTAAATCGCATTTCATATACATAAACAACTTGTTAAAACTCCTTCCACTTAAAATCTCTATCAATTCCTCCTATGTTTTTATAATTTCTCCAAAATATTTTTTTATATATGAATTTTAAACAGAACGCTTGCCTGCTAGATGAAGCATGTTTTCATCTACTTTACTATTACACATAGCAGATGTATATACAACATCATTCATCTATGGTTTACAATTAAAATCAAAAAGCTCTCCTCTAGTTTTAAAACTGTCTGAATCAGTTCGATTGGGTTTTCATCATTTATATAGCTAACATGGAAGTAAAATCTTTTATATATCAAACGATACTCAGCACCGATTACAGTTATCAGTAATTATATTTTTAAATTTTCTTTTGCTTTATCAATTCAGCATTTGACACTCCCATCTTTCTAAAGACATAAAATCACTATCGAGTATACAGCCCAAACTATCGGCTAATTTTCTACACATTAAAGATCCATCATCATTATATATTAAAGGTGTTAAGTATGATTACCAATGAGGATTATGAGGATAGATTACCAATATATTTAGCAAATGAGATTGTTCAAAAGAAAGTGTTTTTGTTTAAAGATTTAATTCAACTTGCGAAAAGCTATAATACGAAACATGAACATATTGGAGATATAAAAAATTTCTTGCAGAAACTTAGAGATAAATTGCAACAAAGGCCACAATATATACACCATAGAAAAGAAAAACAGGTCTATTAAATTTAATTTATATAAACAGCTATCTCACTAATTAGGATAAAATAATTATTTATTCAGCAACAGAAAAATAAGTGGCATCAAGTGGATATTTAAGGCAAGAGTTGAACTATTAAACTAAAATTATAAAATATAAAATGAGGAAGAAGCTCTGATCTGTTCATTATGCAACACCAGAGAAATCGAAAATACACAAATAACCAGTAACGAAATTATAGATTATTTAAATGGTAAAAATTGGGTCAGTATAATAAAATATTGTAAAATAGCTTATGATTACAGAGGCATATGATAGCTTATGATTATGAGGCAAGAGCTGATAATGGAATTTAACTATAATCGTTGTTGGTTAAACTTTATAATAAAATATATTTAAAATTATAATCATTTAATGTGAAAATTTTAGTGTTATAGATGAGGATCAGCTGATCTATTTATTTTGTTGTATAACGTGTTTGTTTTTATTTTAATTTTATTTCTTTTTATTCTATGTACAAAAATATAAGGCAACCAACACCGGGCTAACGGTCAATAGACCAAGCCCAAATAATTTTTCATAACATGCTCGTATTTTATATATATATATATATATATATATATATATATATATATATATATATATATATATATATATGTATATGTATATATATATATTTATTATAAATAAAACATTATTCTATTCCATTCTATCGGCTAATTTTATCCATTCTTAATACCTGCTATTATTTTTGTTTTTTATAACTTCTAGAGCTGAAATTGTTGGTAATCGGTAATTATCATATTTTAAAATGTAATAAGAACAATAGGCTTCTGCCCGTTTCCGAATATAATATATAGTTAGGAGTGTTCCTTGGTATGCGGAAAAGCTACTTTATATAAAACCTATGAATGCATTCTACTTGCTGAGAATTATAATATAAGTATAAGTATAGTATCCCAGAATTGCGCACCATACAGCATAAGGGATTTTAGTACGTCTATATATAAAGATGCTTATTTTTATTATTTTTTTTGTAATAAAAATTAATAAATTCACTTTTGACCAATAATCAAAATTTATTAACATGATTATTCCAAGTGACCATACTACAGTCCCAGCTGAACTATAACTGCTTTAATAGAGAACTTACGGTTCAGCAGTAGGCTTTTATTTTATTAATAAATATTTTAAATTATGTAATTATAGTTTAATGTAGATGAAATCAAGGAGATGATTGAGGAACGGTCAGAAATAAAACACACAATATTGAAATATACCGTTTAATGTGTGCCGAAGTTTCGGCCAAAATTATAGACCTTTATCAGGGCTAAAAAAACAAGATACGAGTAAAATAGAAAAGGAAAGAATAGATATATTATGAATACACGTGAGGAGAGAAGAGGATGTACGAAAAATTATAAAACAGTAAAACTTACAAACAAAAATTACTAAAACAAATTTTCTATCGATAAAGTTGGTCCACATGTTTAAAAAGATTGGCATCAAAATGCAAGATTTTATTTTTGTATAACAAATCCCATAAAAGCCCTATCATGAAATCATTTGGCCCATACATTCTTCTAGCATTTATATGTAACATATATTTTTCAAATATATTAATAATTTCGTTTTTGTGTTTAAAAAAAATATTTCTTTGGACTTTTTAAAACATTTTTAGATAGATTTTGTAAATTCAAGATACATATCAAATTAAAGCTCATCTAATTGCGAAAAGAATGACACTATTATAAGGCTAATAGTTCTGTAGCTAAAAGTAGTTTCCGCAACCGTTCCGTATATCGCGTCTGTATGAGGGAGTCTATGCTCAACGTAAAAGCTATGCTCAACTTCACAGATGTTGTTGGTACCACTCAGCTATAAACTGTGTAAAAATCTCTAATTAACATTATATATATATATATGTTTGAAACTTGTATGATAATTGGCTACAAATATCTGGCTACTTTGATTAATTTGATAAAATTAATCAAAGTAGATAAATATATAAAAAAAAAAAAAAGCGAATTAATAAATAAAGAATTACTGGATGATACAAAAAATCTTAAATATTTTTTATTCAAAACTTATAAGGCTTCATTTGATTAATTTAATCAAATTAATCAAAGTAGACAAATATATAAAAAAAACAACAAAGCGAATTAATAAATAAACAATTACTGGATGATACAAAAAATCTTAAATATTTTTTATTCAAAACTATAAAATTTGCACTTACATCTGTGAGGTTGACCATCGATAAATTAGATGTTCGAAATTTTATTGGTGTTACATTCTGGTAAGTCATATATAGTTTCTTAACAGACCTTACCATTCGTCTTCGAGGGGATCGAATGACGATTCCTTCCGATTTTTTTCTATCTACCTCTTTTTTGTTTGTCCTATTTTGCGTCTCTCTGCAAGGCGATATTGGTGAGTTCTTTTGAAAATTTATCGCTCCTGCGACATCCTTAGAAATGACCATTCAAGCATAACCACCATTACTTTTGCTTCCAATTTTGTAGAGGACGGTTTTCAATGGTAACCATTATTATTGTATGTTAAACGGGCTATTATATTATTGTTGGATTTTTGTAAGAGCAATCCAAAACATCATTCCCACAAGTCCATTTGAATCATTTTATTCTTCTTCTTTTTAATTACAACCCCAGATTTTAAAAAATAAATGCTTAAATGTTCTATAAATAAATGGAAAATTCTTTTCTTTGTTAAGAGACGTTTATTCCTCCGTAAACAATTTAATACAGGTACCTATTTAATAATAATAATTTAGTGCCTTTCAAGACTTTCTTTGATTTAGCAGACTTTATCTTTACATGAGTTTCAATCTTCTGTTGTCTATTTGCCTAGATTTTTTAAATTCCTTAAGCTTTAATGCAATCAAGGGTAAGATTTCTACTTGCCCATCAAATGGCGTGTTTGTTTATTAATTTCAATCATTATAACCTTTGTCCCCCTAATATCATAAGCTTTGTAATCGATTAAAAAAATTAAACCTCTCTTCAAAATTTAAGCTTATAAGTTTGACGTTTCAAAATAATCCAAAAATTGAATTAAAAAAATCCTCAGGGCAAATGCCTGTCGAATGTCGTCAGCCATTTTTCTCCGAGACTAATTAGCTGATTTTTTTCATAGTTGGAACCAAAATCACAAATCAACCAAGGATGATCCTCGAAAATCTACATTGCCATCAGCCATTTCGTTTCAAAATGGCGGCTGATTAGAGGCTTCATATGCCCTTATCTCGGTCATCTGTGAAGTTAGATAAACAACATAAAGAGCTACGTAATACTAAGTGCAACCAAACATTAAAAAAAAAATATAAATATACCACAAGATTAGGAAATAATAAAACATTGTGAAATAATTTGCGGCGGTTTTTTTAGTATTCTTTTTACTGATGACAGTAATGTAATTGTAATAAAATTCATAACAGTAATGTATCGTTTTGAATTTTCCTCATTATTAGTAATCATATAAGATATAAGATACAAAAAAAAAAATACTTCATTAAAATGAGCCTAACTTGGTAACCAGAAATATGAGAATTGAATACAATAATTAGTAAGATAAGATTATCAGCGAGAATAAGCATAGATAAATAGCAAAGTAATAAATATCTTTTGAAGTAATAAGTATTATTTTACTTTTTTTATCTTTTAATTCGGAGGTTTGTACTCTTTTTTCTCATATTTTAGGATCACTTTCATGTGATCTGAAATTTAATCTAAAAGAACCTTAATGTGAGTGAGGGCCTGAAGGCTTTTTGCTTTGGAATCTTCCTGATTATTTTTTAATCTTTTTCGAGTATTACCATCATTATTAACATTAAAAGATTAATTTAAATTATTAACTTAGTTAATCTATCTTAAACGTCGATGGCGAAACAAAGCTTTCCACCAAATAAGGCGGTTGGTATAGTATCGTATATTTGCCATTTCTTCACGTTTCCTGTCTCGGACGAACCTCTTACAATGATTTATGTATCTGGACTGGTCAGGGAGAGGAAAAAAATCCTTCGGGAGCAAAAAATACCGCGGTAAGTGTAACTTCTCTTGAAGATTTCTTTTTTTTTTTCTCGCTCTCTCTCTCCCGCTGGACAAAAACAAAAACTTTATCGCTTCATGATGTGCTGGGGCTGTATCGAATTAATAATTTTGCAGTCCCAGCGACACGGTGAGTGATGCCGGAGAGTTGACAATGAAACCGGTTGCTATCCTAGGTTAGATTCTTCGAGAACAAAACTCTTCAATTATATCTACTTTCTCTATTTAAGATGTTGTGTATAACTTCTTTTCAGTTTCACCAATTCAAATCAATTAGTTCCGCCATTACTCAAATATAAATGAGTTCTTATATTTACATCCGATGCATGGATGAGTAGTAAATCCAATTCATGAATGGTCAACTCCACCTAATCCATGGTCTCTAACCTTGGTCAACTCCGCTTTATCGGGACATCGGACTTTTTAGATTTATAAAGCGAAAAACTGCTAATGGTTATCCTCGCCCATTTACTATGATCTGGAACTGGGAAAAACGATTATGTATAGCAGTATAGGTAAACAATTTTTATAGGTTAAACCTTTTTTTTTTTTTTTGGCTTTTTACACACTTTAGAAGGTCTTACAGACCTCTACCAGCTTCCTCCACTTCTGTCTAGCTTGGACGATGGCTTTCCAATTTATTACGAGGTGGTCAGCCGCCTCCTTCATTATCCTCTTCATCCATCGGATTTTCGATCTCCCTCTGGGTCTAGTTCCTACTCCTGAGGCGTTCATAGTTAGAAGACCTGTTGGGTGGCTTCTTGCCACATTTGCCGACCATTTTAACATATTTGCTTTAATATCAAGCGCAATCGATTTCTTCTCCGAATCTCTAATTCCTTGTCCCACTTTGGGCCCACTATCACCCTGAGAACTTTGCGTTAAAATTTGTCGACCTTTTTCTCAAGGTTGGAGAAATGAGACTATGTCTCATTGCCATATATCACTATAGGTTTTACGATGGATTTGCGTATTCGTAATTTCAATTTTCGTGAGATCTTCTTTGATCTTCGGAAATAGGCTACTGAAAAAATGCTTTTTTCACTTTGAGGATTCTTTGGTCGACTTGACTGAGCTGGTATTTAATGGAGTTTATAATATCGATAGCTTTCGAATCAATCAAAATAGTAGTTCGATATATCGAAAAAAATATCGGTTTTTCGATATATCGGCCTTCGATATTATTAATTGATATTTATTAGTTTATATCGATATATCCATATTTTAAAAGAAATATATCTATATTTTTGCCAGATAATATTAACTCGGTGTATCGTAATGTCGATATTAAAATTTGAGTATCTGAAGCCGATATACTTTCCCAAGAAGAATTAGATAAAGATATAATAAAATAAAAAAGAGCATTCCTTTCCAGCGCTGAAATATTATGGCCCTTCGCAGAGCTCACGTGGTATGAATGGAATCGTTTGGCCCTTCGCAGAGCTCACGTGGTATGAATGGAATCGTTTATGTGACGAGCAAACATGGAATGAACTGAAATAGTTAAACTAATTATAAAGAGGTGGATTTGATACTCAGACTGAGATGGACTTCATTTCTGTTCAAGTAGAAGAAAGCCTTACTCCTTCTCATAACTTCAGGCAGCTGTCTTGTCAATACTGTCTGTGCTTTCAAGATATTTGAAACTATGTCCTTTGAGTAAGGCTTGAATTCCTAGACTAATGATTTCTTCTTGCTAAATATTTCCGCTTGCAATTATACATTTTGTTTTGTTTTGGTTTAACTGTAAGGCTAACAATAACATTTTGTTATTGGAATAACAATCAACTTACGAATTAGTGCAAGCGATTGAAAAAATATAAAACAAATCAAAAAGAAAAAAAAAATTTAAGATGATATATTTGACAAGATAGTTGCCTGGAGTTATGTAGAGAGGTATAAGGCTTTCTCCTACTTGAAGAGAAATGAAGAACATTTCAGTCTGAGCACGAACTCCACCTATTAACAATTGGTTTCACCAATTTCAGTTTATTCTATGATTGTTCGTCCCTTAAACGATTCCATTTGTGCACTCCGAGGGGCCAAAATATTTCAGCACTGGAAAAGTATGAACTTTCAACGTTACCCAACGAGTATGCTACAGTTGGCTCTATCAGCCATCTCATTTCCGATTATGCCAATATTACTTACGGAGTTGTAATAAAATCGATATGTTCGTCCGATAGTTTTTATCCTATATATCATAATATCGATATTAAAATTTAAGTATCGAAAAACGATATTCCCTCCCCCTTTCCCCAGAAAAAAAGAATAAATAAAATGATTAATAAAGATGGCGGGTTCGACAAACAGTGAACCAAAAAATTTTGTGGAGTGGTGTGTTCGTGTCATTATCTATAAAGGAATACAAGTCAGCTCAGCCATCTTATTTACTTCTTAACGGATTCTGGTTAGGGATGTAAATTTCTATGTATATCATATCGAGATTTTTCAAATATATGGAAATAGTAGTTCGATATATCAATGAAAAATATCGATATTTCGATATATCGAGCCTCGATACTTTTATTGCTGAAAGGAGAAGAAGAAGCGTGTAATTACATTGAATTGAAGGATAGGGTTATATAAACTAGCATGTCTTAAATTTGTAATAACTTTAATAGCAACAATTAAATATTCATTAATAGCTTCGGTATCACAAGTTTTTTTATAAATTTATTAACATTTGTCAATAAAAAGTAAATAAATAAATATTACATACTAGCAACTATAGAAAGCATTAATTAAATTGCTCAAAAAGAAAAAAAAAATTAAAAAGACCTGAAGGAAATCCATATTGAATGAATAACCAAAAATCTATCAAAATACAAATTTACATTTACTATTTAAAAACAAGAACTAAGAACTATAGAAAAATGAATTAAATTGATTAACATAAAACAAAAAAAAAATAAGAAAAGAAGGAAGAAAATCATAATTGAATTAAAAATGACTGAAACCTATCAAACTTAAAGGCCTTGTTGACATTTTTTATTTTATTATATCTTTATTGAATTTTTTTTTGAAAATATATCGGTTTCAGATACTCAAATTTTAATATCGATATGTTATACCGAGCTAAAACTAACAGACAAAAATATAGATATATTTCTTTTAAAATATGGATATATCGATATTTTCACAACATACCTAGGGCTTTTCGAATAAAAAAAAAAATTAATAATATCGAAGCCCGAAATATCGATATTTTTGTCGATATATCGAACTACTATTTTGGTGTATGCGAAAACTATCGATATTAAATTTCCGTATTCACATCCCTAATATGACTTCGTATCCACACAAAAAAAAAAATCGTTCTGCTTGGCCGATGTTCAAATGAAGACGCATAAATATATTTCAAATAACTTCATAATCTTCATGAATAAACATAAGAACACCAGGCGATCGAAAATATCGCTCACTAACATATTATTATCATCCTACTAATTGCTCCAGTTTAATAATATATAGAATAATTACCGACAATTAAATATTCAATAGCGATCGATAGTGAATGGTGAACTTTTTCTACTTATCTTCCAATACCTCAGATCTTGAATATCTTCTTCATTAAGTATTGTACGTGCTAGTTCATAGAATTGTATCATATCACATAACGTCCGTTTATACGGCGACAGTTGCAGCAACTGTCATGACAACTGTGTGCCATGACAGCACTAATTGTTGTGGCAACACTATCGCACACTTTTGACGTGTTATAGTTGAGAGTAAATGTCGCAGCGAAGACAGCTATCGTCATGTTAACTGCCACATCTATAAATCTTGACAGTGAACTGTCCTACCTTACATTTTCGTGTGTGAAAACATTGTTCTCATTGTTGCGTTTCGATTATTTCTGAACTTAAGATTCTGCCCAACGTTTTGGTAATATTAAATTCTTGAACGACGAATAAAAGCTATATAACTGAGTTATTATTAGCATTAATTATAAATTTACTTGATTTTGTATTTAGATTTAGTGTTTTTAATTTAGTTTACATTAAATTAGTTAATGAAAGAGGGCCGAAACGTAATAAAATAAAATAAATATGGAAATAAGTGGTTCTATCATGTCTTAATCTGTAATTATTAATTTTATAGCTTAATTTATTTATATCATTTATTTTTATTACTATAATTATTTTATCTTAATTTTATATTCTTTGTGTTTTGTTTTTTAATTAATTAATTTTCTTTTGATTTTAATTTATTTATTATTTTTCTCATTTTTTTTTCTCCGTTTTACAATGTTATCTTTGTTATTATTATTTTTTTCTCTTTATCATTATTTCCGAATTTATCTGTTTTATTTAATTTAGTTTTATTATTTATTTATATATTTTATAAATCTAACATTATTCCATAATTATAAACCATATGCGTCGCTAGGGATGTCTCTTGAGGATATAGGGATACTACATCCTCCCTATTCAAATGTTAAAAATATTTTTAAATATTAAAATACCCATGTAAGGCAATCTGGAAATAAAGAATATATATATATATATATATATATATATATATATATATATATATATATATATATATATAAATAAAAAAAAAAATATATATATATATATATATTTTTTTTCTGTTTGCACTATAGACAATGCAGATCTTTGCCCGCGCGATGTGGTATTTTTACAGATATTTTATCGCTTGCGGGATAGCCTGGAGGGGGTCCACCCAACATCACGTTGCTCGAACCATGGTGCAGGGGCAAGCTGCGCATTGCTCCATAACCATTTGGGGCCAATTTGGGAGTGTCCTTACCACCGACACACTCGGGTTAAAGGACATTGACAATTATGGCTGTTTGGAGTCAGCAGGCGCACGAGGACCTATATTTCTTTCCTCGAAGTAGACCGTCCATGGACCAAACCTCCGGACGGCTATTTGGCATCCTGAAAGACCACAACGGGACTGAAAATTTAGGTATACAGGATAGGGTCATCACTCCTACGTCTAGTCTGTGTAAGTTGCCTCCAGTAGGATGATGAGCCTCACATGCCCGGGGAAGGAGGGATAGTCACAGGCTGAATGGATTTTCTCCGGCAGGCGGTCATCCATCCAAGTACTAACCACTCTCGACGTTGCTTAACTTTGATTACCTATTACAAGCGCCTTAGCCCGCTCAATTACCCCATATACATATATATATATATATATATATATATATATATATATAAAACTATCTAATATCTAAATTCGTTATTGAACTTATGTTTCTGGATTATTTTTTTTTTAAATTAATGAGTTGCTTTTGTTAAAATAATCATAATCACATCAGCTGTTATTTGAGTGTAGAGTGAAATCAGTTCTGCATTTTCTATTTTATTTTTTTTTTTTTTTTTTTTTTTTTTTTTTTTTTTTTTTTTTTATTTTTTTTTTTTTTTTATCCCCCTACCTGACCTTTCGGTCATACGGGGTCGTGGTGGCAGTGGGGTATTACGCTGGGGTAGCGTATGCCACTGCCACCAATAATCAACACATTTATTTACAAATTCTTATATTACATTTTCTCTGAGGGTATTATATTTCTGGGTACAATTATTATAATTTCCTGCTACTGTGGTGCAGCCCAGTGTGCGTTTGCACGCCTTAGGGCTGCACCTTGTCTGCTACTACGGAGCAGCCCGGTGCGCAGTTGCGCACCTTAGGGCTGCTCCTTATCCTCTCCATCCGTCCGGCACCGTCCAGCCCTCCTGGTCAGCCGCATCCGTCCGGATCCCTTCTTCAGCTCCATCCGTCCGGATACTGGTCCAGCCCTCCTGGTCTACCGCATCCGTCCGGATCCTCTCACTGACTGCATCCGTCCGGAAGCCGGTCCAGCCTTCCCGGTCCACTGCCTCCGTCCGGGTCCCATCAGCCATCCTCAGGCTCGCCGACGTCGGGTGGTCTGGCCCTTCCCAGTGTGAAGTGCTCAGGACCCACCACCTCCTTCCACCCGTACACGAAGTCCTTGAAGAAGGGGTACACCTGTTCCTCCATCAGACGGGGGAAGTCCGACTCGGCGAGGGCGAAGATCCCGGTACTTCTCGACAACCTGGCTCGGTGTCCTTCTACTGCAGTGCAGGACACGATCACGTGCTCTGCAGTCTCAGGGACTCCACAGGTGGGGCACCGGGGGTCTATGTCCTTTCCATGTTCCTGTAGTTTCCCCCGGAAACCTCCATGCCCTGTCAGCATCTGCGAGACCCAGTAATCAGGGAGGACCCATCTTGCCTTCAGCCTTTCTTGGACGGTGGGGAAGAACTTCCTTAGGGTAGCTCCCTTCTGACTCCCTACCCACCGTCCATTCCACTCCTCGATGGTATCCTCCCTCAATATCTTCTTCCATTGGTTGGGGTTCTCGCCGATTCTGGTACGGAGTCCCTCCGGTAGCGCGTCGAGCCCCTGCCTCTTCACATTATACTTTATTCTGTCCTCCTTGAGGACGAGGTCTAGGGGCATCGCTCCGGCTAGCACCTGCACCGCCTCATGCGACACCGTTCTGTATGTCTTAGTGACCCTAAGCAGAGCCAGTCTCTGGATCGTCGCCAGTCTCTTCCTCTGCAACTGCGTGAGGTGTTGGCTCCATGCTGGGGATGCGTACCTCAAGATACCCATGACCACGCCCTTGTAAATGGTCATTGTAGCTGGGTATCTGATGCCCCAGAACGCACCCCCAATCCTGTACAAGCCATTTATAGACCGGGTCACCCTATCCTTCAGGTAGTCTAGGTGAGGGGTGACGTCGAATCTTCTCCTCATCTTCACTCCTAAATACGTCACCTCCTCACCCATCCTCACTCTCTGGCCATCTATCTCCAATATGATAGGGTGAGCCCTGTCTGTGGAGCCTCTTACGAGCATGGCTTGGGTCTTGGCTGCGGCCATGCTCAGCTTCCTCCTCACGCACCATTCTGACACGAGACTGGCGCACCTCTCTGCCTGTGTTTTCAGTCTGGCTCTGCTATCCTCGGCCACTATGACCGCCAGGTCGTCGACGTAGGCCGTGGCAAGGAACCCTCTCTCCTCCAATTCCCCCAGCAGCTGGTCGAAGACAAGTTTCCACAGGGCCGGACCCAGGACAGAGCCCTGCGGACAGCCTCTCTCTATCCTCCGCTCTACCTCGTAGTAGCTACCTCTGATGTTTACGCTCCTGTTACTGAGGTAACTACTAACGAGGGAGCATTTTCTATTTTCTAACTGACTGTCACCAGATTAACTGTCAGCGTGTAAATAAGGATAATGAAGCGATACCACACTGTCTTACTTTCGTGACATTACTCCCACGATAGAAAACTGTCACTGTTTAAACGAGGCTTCATTGCAGGATTACGAGATTTTCTGCGTAATCCCACTACTTAGCTGAAACATCTTACATATTGTTTTTAAACAAATTATTGTCCATTCCTTTATTTAATTAAACAAATTATTTTATTTCCAGTTCCAAATTCATCCAACACCAACAAATCAATTTATTTTAAATATCATCTCTTCCTTATTGGATTTTAGAGGTGCTTTCAATGAAGCTTGTTGCAAAACCTTTTGAATTTAGTGTGGATGTGTTGGTTGCATGTTAGTGTGTGTAAGATTTTGTGTAGAGTTATGTTACTGACGTGCCAAGTTACTTGTTTAATTTCTTAAGTTTTTGTTTTAAAATTTGCAATTTTTTAATATGTTTTTTATCAATTCCGTATTTTTGTGAGTCATACGTCCGAATTGGTTTCAGTAAGTAAATGCACATATTCAGTTTCTGTCTTTCTGGCATAATTTTAAATGACTCCCAAGGATGGTATATAACAATCTTAGCCGTTGATTAATACGAAGAAGAGTGCTCACAATCGTGTTATTTGCTATATTCGTAGAGTTTCAACAACATGCTAAGTATCACATATATTGGTCCCGCTAAGTTGTATATATATTGTACAACATGCTAAGTTACAATATATGTATAAATTAAGATCCTGAGACAAGGAAGGATCTATCGGAGCCTGTATCAATGTAAAAAACCAACTATTTTTGTTATAAGGACCTCTCGAAGGACCTCTATCCTCGTCAAAAATAGTATTATTTGTAGAGCGTTACAATATATGTATACATATATATTGTATATATGTGCCCCGGAACCTCCCTCCCTCCCTAATCTAGTAAGCTAACCTAAATAATTTTCAGATCTAATTTCTTATACGGAAAGAAGCAGTCGACTATTAAAATAGACAATATTCTAATGTCCCTCTACTCGCTAACATAGTCCGTTCCGATTCAATAACAAGGCAGGATCTATTTATTTTTCCGTCATTATTTTAGGGATATATAATCCTATCAATCCATCAGTCCTCCTACCATAAATAAATTATTTTCAATAGCCACACCTTCAAATAACTTTTGATAATCCACTTACCTTCATGCAGTGGAAATACGCTTCTATTAGCTAAAACAACCCCCTCCTTTCTCCTCCTCCTAAAAAACAAAACAAAAAAAAAAACTATAAAATTGTGTGATACACTAAGCGCATTGTTATCACTTTTCTTGACCAGTTAATCATCATATAATGCTGTGGCATTATGCTCAAAGAACAAAGAAACATTTGGTGACGCTACAGCTGTTGTGATTAATGACTTGTAGTTTCCTGCTTGCGGCTGTAATAGATAGCTGGTAAATGATTACTATCTACAATATGATATGTAGAGAAAAAAATAATTATGTGCGATACTTCATGTTCTGTTTTAATATTTTTTTTTTGTTTAAACTACTAATTCTTATTTTGTATTCTGAATCTTGATGAAAAGCCGGGAAAATTGGATTAAGCTAATTATTGAAAAATCTCTTTTTAAGCTGTACATAGAATATAACATTAACTTACAGCGTAGGTTATTTATCACTAGAGACCGGATTTTTTTTGCAGTTAAAAATCAAAATGATGTATTTAACACCTCAAATATGCAAAATTCTCTTTTTTGTTTAATTTATGATATTTAAAGCTTATTTAAACTTGTTTTAGAGGTTTACATTCTCTGAATTAAATTTGTGTGTAACATATATTAATGTGAGAAAAAACTATACAATAAATTACGATTAACCAAAATTTAGATTGAAGAGAAATATAACCTTAAAATTTAATAAAAATTTTAAAAAAGAAAAAAAAAATTGAAAATAATAAATGTTTAAATGAATAATTATAAAAGTTATGAGTATAAATAAGCCTAAGACTGTGAATAATAGTGATAGTTTAGTAGGATTAACCTTTTGTTATTCCTAGTTGATAAGCAGATACTTTCTCTATATATACCGATGTAATACGAATAAAGAGTTGTTCTCTTGATGCGTGTGTGTTACTACATCCCCCAAAACCTCTTTTTTAATAATCGTTTTCAGTCCGATTATAACTTATATATATATATATATATATATATATATATATATATATATATATATATATAAGTTATAATCGGATAATATATATATCGGATAATATATATCGGATAATATATAAGTTATAATATATATATATATATATATATATATATATATATATATATATATATATATAATATATATATAATTATATATTTATATATATATAAAATACGTGATTGGTTCAACCGCTGAATTTTGTACTATTAAAATCGAAAACATCATATAGTCCAAAAAGTGCATAAAATGCAATTTTATGCAACAAAAATCAAAATTGTACAAATTACCCAAAAAAAGAACAAAGCTTCCAATCTCGTACAATATTAAATTTATACAATTAATTTAAGAATTAAATTTATACAATTAATTTAAGAATTAAATTTATACAATTAATTTAAGAATTAAATTTATACAATTAATTTAAGAATTAAATTTATACAATATTCCATTCCATAAATCCTGAATCCGATAGACAATCCGTTTTAAAGGTGTAAGGTGTCGGTTTTTTGTGGAGGGGAGGGAGGGAGGAGGAAAGGTTATCGGTTATTCCGGTAATTTTACCTTCAATTAAAACTGATCGGTTTTGACCGATGCGAATAACCGGTTATTGATAAAAACGGGGAAAAAACGTTTATTTTAAATTCTTCCCATCATCATATCATTTCATTATTTTATGACGCCACAAATAATAGTTACTGGAATTGTTACAAATAACCGGTCATTGCCAAAACCTTTAATTCAAGTCAGTTATACATTGATCTTCAAGGAATAACCTAGAAAATCTTTACACAAGCAAACAAATAGCTAAAACTCTGGAAATAACTTATTATAGTCAGTTATATTACAATAATATAATAATGTCAAGTTTCCTTTATATCCAGGAATTGAATGTTTTGAAAATTTGCTTTCATCGGTCTCAATTCCTCGATATCAAATTCCTAACCAAGATAAAAAGCCGTAGAGAATCAAAGTAGTATAAGTCAAGTTTTGTAATTTTAAGAAAATTAATTTTTTGCAAATTTTCTTTTTAAGCATTACCCAAGTAAGATCAAATAGAATAATGGTAATTCTGTTCCAGCCCCTAAAGCTTTAAAGTTTAATCAAATTAATTGTACATGTTTAGTTGTTAGCAATTTTCCCACATTTCGAGTTCGGCAATTTTAAGTTGTTTTTTAAGGCTGCAGAGTAAAAAATCAGTTTTTGAGGGATTAAAAAAAAATTAAAGAACCTAATTAAAAATAAGAATCCTGCATTCAATTATCAGCAATTTTTTCACGTTCCAAGTTCAATAATGCCAAGGGATTGAAAAGAAGACTACTGAGCTACTATTCCATTTTCAGCAATTTTTATTTTTTCAAGTGCAGTAATTGAAAAAAAAAAAAAATTAAGAATAAAATTTAAGAGCTAGGGATTTTTTTTCGAAGGATAAATTTCGCGTCCTATATTTTTTTTATTTTTAAGAAACTAATAAGCTGACAGGCTTGAGAATTAGTTGAAAATAAGACAGAGAACGAAAATGAGTAATAATAAATTAACAAGAAATCCATAAGCCACAAAACCGTTACTGCGTTACAGGTGAACGTGAAATAAAGAATGGAAATTTTTTAACAGTATGACTTTATCAAGGTGTTACTGTTACTCCTTTTACAGCAACTGACTGTTATTACTGGTCGGTTATTGGTATCCCTATTATGGCACACACAATCAAATAAAATGTGCAATAACATACAAACCCAGTTTCTACTCACGTTTTCCAATTCTAAGCTGATATATTTTTGTCTTTAGTTATAAATTTGCATGAATAGTTAATATTTAATTTAATAAGAAAAGAGAATAATAAAATCAATTATATATATATATATATATATATATATATATATATATATATATATATATATATATATATATATATATATATATATATATATATATATAATTGATTTTATTATTCTCTTTTCTATATATATATATATATATATATATATATATATATATATATATATATATATATATATATATATAAAATTTATTCGGTGCCTAATTTGGAAAATAAAAATCGTGGAATTGTTATATATTACCCCATTGATCGTGAATTGAATAGATAATCGGTTTTAAAGGTGTTATTCACAAACGAATAAAATGTGGAATAACATGAAAATCCGGTCTCTAGGTAACTAACTTGACTTACATTCAGTAATCGCCGATAGGAAAGTCTAAACATACCGCTTATCGAAATACTTTTGGAAATTTTCGGTTTGCTATTCATATTAAAATTTTAACAAACAAATAAAACTTAAATTTCATTTTAAACGTTTTCTTTCAAGAATATAAAGTGCTCATTTCTTATCTTCACGTCAAACGATTTTGTTTTCGAATATTCTAGATCATACGAAGCAAAGTTGCATCAGACTTTGCAAAGCTGTATGTTTTCTTCCCAAGACAGAGCTGGAACAGAAATAGATACGTTTAAACAACGAAAATACCCTTTCCTGCCCGATTCAAAGGGAATATTTATAGAACATTGTGGCCGTTGTATGGGCAACCATCAGGTGTTAATAAATCCTTCAAAGGTCGCCTTATAATTGCGCACTATGCTATAAGCTACTTTGTATAAAAACCTTACATTAATTTAGAGCAAGCTAACTTCTACGTATTTGTTAAAGTGACTTTCAGTAAACAGTGTGCATTCAACCCAAGTTTTAAAATTATTCAAGATACCGGGAGAAAATAAGCATATTATTTTCCACAAAAAAATTAAAAAAAAAAAAAAAAAGACTGCGGAATAACCCTATCTCATAGGGTTATATCATATATCTGTCTCATAACCCTATCCGTCGTAAGAGATGGAATGTACTTGTTTGTATATCTGCTTAAATACATTGGTGGGTTTTTATTGAAGTTAATGTCTATAAATACTACATCTTGGTGTAGTAATCGGGCGTCTACCACTACATGTTACGGCTTCTTGCAAGTACATTTCGTCCCATGCCTCTATGCATTTCAAAATACAGAAATCTATGCGTTTAAATATACATTTCTACTGCTTGTCTTGATGGGAACTCTGGATTGAACCCAATATACATTATATTTGTAACTTAACACATTCCATTACTCTCCCATGATAATCTTACCTTTTATAGCTAGTACCCAAGATTCTGATTCAATCTTCTTCAGCTGTACAGTATGTTGCTGCATTGAGAGTAATTATCTATTTGCCTGTAATATCCTATTTTCTGGCGGCCTTTTGCTTACCCTACCAATTTCTGAAGTTATACTTGCAATGTAATCTCAATATCTAAAGATTTATAATCTGTAAGTCATAAGTTAGTCGTAAATCATTAGTCATTAAACAGTGATAAGTATTCTGATGTAATTACAATGTTAATGACTGTAATACTTAGTAGTAAATAAAAGTTAATCCTAGTTAATCCTTAATCCTAGATTGCTAATGTATGTATTGTTTACGTACATACTTGTGAACGAAGGCTGTCTCGCGGCCTGTGTTTTTCATCCTCTCAACATAGTTTCTCCCGTTAGTTTTCTAATTCGTATAAGAAAAAATCTACAAACCTTGCCCGTAAATAAGTACGTAATAATTGCGTAGGGTTGGGAATAAGGTCTGATTAAAGCACGAAAATGAAGTTAAGAAAAGTTTTATATACTACACGAAAGATTTTAAAACACATTAATGAAAAAAGTACTCTAATTATAAGCGGGAAAACAACAGCAGTCTCAAGGATACCTGCGAAGAAGAATTATAAGAATTTTTTGATGATTTAATTTTAATTTGTTAACTGTAAATTAATTAAAGTGCATACATATATGTCTTAGATAAATATTACATTATTTTATCTTGTTAATTTCTCAATTTTTATATTTAAATAAATTTAATTTTTATTTCTAATTGTTACAATTTTATTATGATTCCCAATATTAAATAAATCATTCCTCAAGACATTTTGCTAAATAATACTGAATTTCACCTATGCATAAACGGTTTTTTGGATTATTATTTTCAATAATGAACCTTGGCAATCGACCAAGAAAACAAATATTTAATCCCCTCCCTCCCGCCAAAATTTGAGATTTTACATTTCAAGATTCTTTGAATTCAAATATTAAATAAAAATAAATCCGTTTGTCCGCCGTCCCCGGCTTTTCTCATAGACTTTCTTGGATCCTTCCTCCAGCTTCCAGAAGAAGGAGAATACCATCCTTCTTCTTTTCCACTGATATGCGCCTCCAAATTTTTCCTTTGTACTATTTCACCCACTATTCTAATATATGCCCTGCCCATCTTATAGTTACCTTCGAGCACCCTAAGTTTGAGGCAATCATCTTGGGACAAACTCTAAGTTTCCGCTCCATAGGTCCATAATTTTAATTTCATTGATTTAGATAACAGTTTAGACTTGAGAAGTTTCAGGTTTGCGTAGTAGGCTCCATTACCCGCCATTATTCTGCTGTCAATTTCTTTACTAACCTTGGTAGTTTATAAATTATTCTGCATATATTCCAAAGGAAACCGTATCACCTTTGTTAAGTTATTTGATAATTCAAAAACTTTACATCTTCTTGAACATTCCAGATGCTCATTTGAAAGATAATCTAATTGTCTGGACTCTAAACCAAAGCGATATGTAAAGTTATGTGAATGGACAAACCAGATATTTTTGAAATATTACTATTTGGATATAATAAACCATTGTATAATAATTTGCAGCGGTTTTTTTTTTTTATAGGTAAATTTTACCTATTGAGTACAAGACGTGGTATTGGGGAAAGTAGGCAATCTAGCTTTAACACTCAACAGCTAATCGGATTCATTAATAGCAGTGACATTTTTACTAATCAGAATAAGCTTTAATTTTTTAATTATTCATATAATATATAGCCTTAATAATAATATATAGCTTATAAAAATAATATAAAGCCTTAATAATAATATATAGCTTATAAAAATAATATAAAGCCTTAATTATTAAGTATTCATGTTAGCAGTAAATTGGATAGTAGTGGTACTTTCACTGAAACTGTTTTTATTTTTTTGCCTTCCGCCTTCTTAGAAGGGAGGAATACGAATCGCACTAAAAATCACAAATCGATATTTTTATGGATAAGCACGTTTCAAGATCCCTACTTACCGTTTTTATCACTTCTAAAATGATGTCTGTGTGTGTATGGATGTCAATAGATGTACGCTATTAGACGTCGCAAAGCCGAGTGTCGTTTATAAGATACTGCTATTTTTGGAAACCTTTTTTTTTTTTTTTTTGAAAAATAATACAAGCTGCCACACTCAAGGGCATTAGGTATTAGGGCTATAAGAATCCATTCATACCATATATGCAAGATAAAAGAAAAAACAAAAAAAAAATAAAAATAATAAATATCAAATAAAAAGAAAAAAAATGTACATCACTCGTAAAAATTAATAGATAGACAATTTAAATAATAGCAAAATAAGTAAACAACCAATAAAAAGAAAAAGTAAGTTAAGTAAATATAAAATAAGTCTTCTTGAGCATGTTCATATCTACATGCGAACCAAGCTCTGCCCCTCCCCCTTCCCACATCTGAATGGCAAAGCCGGGCTGCAGGAGATCCCAGCGCTTCTCACACAGTCGCGTCACTGGTATTGAAAACCAGTGGAGACTGAGTGAGATCACTAGAGCCACAGATGCTCAGGACGTGAGTGGAGAAGCTTGAATTACTTAACCTTCGAGGAGAGTTATAGGGATGGTTGGTGCTGGATAGGGATAGTGCTAAGGGATAAGGATGATGAGTAAGGTTCTGATGAAATGTAGAGACAATTGTTTGGACTTATGTCGAGTATACGGGATGTTAAGATGAAGGTCTTGTTAGAAACATAAAATGGGGCATTGACTATTGTACGGGGGACTTTAGACTGGAAGGATTGAATACGTTTGATGTTCGAAAGTTTAGTTGTTTCAACGTTTTAAAAGCCAATCGAAAATCACTGATTATTCTTTATTTAAAAAAAAATATATTTGCAACTATTTTTGAATGCACTAAGAAAATTTAATGGTGTATTCCTTGACTTGCATGAGAGCGAAAATCTTGATTTATGATTTTCATTATCGGTTAAACAGAACATTCCTGAGCCAGCGTCTTTGTTACCTGATTTCATCAAGGAGGATGAAAGGGATTGCACGATTGGATTGGGGTCAAAGAATGAAATATCGTTTCGGACGGTGTGATTTAAAGTAAACTAGGATGCGTTAACGAATTTTTGAGTTCTGATCGTGTACGAGTTTTGCTCAGCTCTAAAGTTCTGCACCGCATCTCCAAATAGTATTAGTATTAGTATTAGTATATTGTTATAGATATTTCGCTTGTTTCATAAGTTAATTGAGGATCTATAGACTGGAAATCGTCTTCATAAAACAATACAAACTGATTTAACAAAGTTTATTTAACTAATAAAACATAATATATTACAGTAAATTTGCTTATGAATATAACAAATTAAAAATCAAGTCCAAACATCCAAAATAAAAATTTTATCAATTTCACATTACAACAGAGGCAGTAAGATTCACATCACAACAGCACAAATTCTGCACATAAAAGTGAATCCATCAAAAGTAAGAAATGTAGACATTGTGTAGTAAAACATCAATCTGGAACCTCCTTCCCATATTGTGGAAACTCTTGCCAAAGAATATAAATTTATAAGTTATTTTTTAATTGAAGGACTCGAAACAGGACTTAATACGTTAGCAATCCCTTCCCTTTCCCCACAACTTCTTCAATGTTCAATGTATTTTATAAAATTGTTTCCTAAAATCTATTCTTAGCTCAAGACCAAGGAAGATGGCAATTACAAAGCAGCTGATCATTAACTGAATCTATAAAAACTTTAATATAAGCATCAATAAGGGAGGGCATAGGAAGCCAAAGAGTAATAAAAAAACATCCAAAGGAGAAATAGCCAGGATACAAGTTCTATAAATAAACAGTGAATGGGACTACCTATAAAGGAAACATTAGCCGCACTGAACGACCATTGATGAACGATCCCGATTGCTTTATTATCGATTGCTATACTATCGACGTTTTAATTCGTTCGCTATTATTTCAATCAACGTCATTCCCTGATGTCTCCTACATAATTAAGCTCACTTAGCGACTATACTTAGATGTCGCCAGTGTTATACTTAGATGTGCCCTGAGCTGTTTTCTAAATACTACCCTTAGGTTTTTGCATGAAAAAAATTATAATGAAATCTTTAACTTTTTCATATTTAATAAAAATGTAAGTATTTTATCGCTAAATATTAATCGAACTTTTTTTGCCAAATAATTTTTTAATATAAAAGAGTAAAAAAAGAGACGTAAATTAATTATTAGAGATATAACTTGAAGATCCCAAAAACACAACGTCTTAATTCTCTAAAATAAAAGTTAACCTACTAAATTGTCAAAATTTCGCCAATATGTCATCAGTATCATCAGGATAAAAGCAATAAGATCACTCGCAACTGAAGCTTGTCCATTGTATGTCTTTGAGTGATGCATTGTTTCTGGTTGATGCGTCATTTTTAGACTGTCGGTATATACATATGTGATGAAGCCTGAATTGTCGAAACGTTGACTGGTTAGTTATTTATTAGTATTTTAGAGACTTGAGGCTTTGGATTTGAAATCTTCCAATTGTATTCTAGTAAATAAATCTTCTATAGAATTTTCATAATAAAATCAGTGATAAAAATAAATGGGCCATTTTTTGAAAATAGGGAGATTTTCTAATAATTTTCTTATTACTTCAGATAGCACTATATATTTTTTTTATTGATTTTATTCGCATCTCAGATACTGCTGTCAAAATATCCTATCGTAATTGTTTCTAGAACGAAATTTACATTAAAATATTCCAATTTTCAAAATAGAGCGGATGAGCACAGTAAAGTGGGGGAGTGAGGATAAGGGAATATCACAAGGAAATAATAACAATAAAATAAAAAAAACATATAGTTTTATTGAAACCCTTTAGTTTCAATAATTTTGGTTTATTATTTTTAGTTAAATTGCCATATTATTATTTTTATTATTATTAAATTATTACAAAACGTATGACATAAATTAATTTTAAGCTATGTCAATAAATGGACGCCAATAGACGTCACGATGGCGAGTTTCATTTATTTTTCGTTCATTTTATATTTATTGATTTATTCATAGTATTTTGCCCCTCCATAAGAGGAACTTGCTCCGGGCGGCAGAATTTGTAAGGTAGCAAATTTTTAATGAAATTTTAGTTTTTGGTTAAGTAATAAATATTGGTTTCTGATTTTTGATTGCTTCGAGCTTAGCTCAATTAATAAAATGAGATGATATTTATTTTTAAATGGGTAGTGAAGCATTACCTACCTAAAATACTGTTATAAAACAGTTTATTATTATTGGAGGGGAAAAAAGGGGAGAAGGAGTGAAAGAAATGGCAAAAATTTGGATGCAGTAATCAGCTTTGTGTGACTGATGTTTTGGAAAATCCCAAAACAATTTTTTCAAGAGAGCATTTTAAATTAATATTATTTATTATCAATAATCATATAGTTATCTTCGAGAGTCATTCCATTTCACTTCATTCCTTTTTTCAGCATAATACACTGATTTTCAAGAATTTAATCTTTTAATTCGATTTGAGACGTGGATTTTAAACCTTAAAATGTTCTCTATCTGGGGTAATTTGATAGGTTTTTTTTTAATATCAGACATTTAAATGTGTAAGTTTTTTGAATAGTAAAAGCGAAATTAATTGGATCAATTTTTGTAGCATACTGAATTTTAGAGAAAATATAAATAAAAATTTGAAAAATAATTTAAATTATAACCAGTTTGAAAAAATAAACAAAAAAACAAGTTCAGTTCTGGTTAAAAAATAGCCTAAACCTATAAAGTATTTTATTTGATTATAAATCAACTCCTTAATTTTTGAATTATAATATAAGGTTTTTTTGTTTAAATATTTCAGCTGTACATTGATGGATATAAATGGATGTAACAGGAGAAATAGAAAGAAACACAAAAAAAACCGATTCAAAGTTTACCAACTGGAAGCAGAACATTAAAACCACATTGAATATTCCAGTGCAAGCTATTGTCGCAGCCTTTAGGCAGCTATGCAGAGTTCTGAATTTAATGAAAATATATTCCAGGTTATCATTTAATTTCAATATTAAACTATGATGCTATAGGATCTTATATGCAGTTTGATCATTCCTTTGTCAATTTTCACAAAATCTTAGTCGATAAGAACACTTTTAAAGAAATACAAAAGTAAAACAACTCTCTATATCATCATATATCATTGTATCCTTACATATATTACCAACCTTTCCCAGTTCCTACAAAAATACTTCAATCTGATGGTTTCCAATCTAAAACCTAATGAACATATATAAGTAGTCGAGAATAATATCAACACAGAAGACTAATAGAATTTTTTTGAAACTTAAAAATATTTCTGATGGAAAAATATGAAAATATCTCTCAGAAGATTATTAAAAACCTTATAAGAACATCTGCATCCAATAGAATCCACAATAAATACTAGAGAAGAAAGTGTATCATATTTAAATTCAAATTTTTATACAAATAAAATATAAAAAAATTATACTTTGAATTGTATCCCTTGTGGCTGAGTGTTAATTCGCACCACATCACCTCCTTATATAACCGTCGGTAAAAAAACAATAGATCATTGAATATTACTGGGTCTTCAGATTAATTTATTAATTATACTTCTAATTTGATTCTTATGACCTTCGTTATTAAGTGTATAAGACTATGATGAAATTAATTATAATGTGACTGGAGATAAAAACAAATAAAGGTCAGCCATTTTGTTTGCCTTTAGGTACCTATGTGGCATATTTACTTTTAAGAATTATGTTACGGAAGTGTCCCAGTTAACCTCTCCTTTACATGATTTACAAATTTATGACTCATCCAAACATGATGCATCCATTTTATAATCAAACACTCTAATCTTGCACAATCTTGAAGTATAAACAAAGAGCTGCAATAATTATTAATAATAAAAGTTATAAAAACAAAACTTACATTTACACATAGTTTCAGGGCCGGAAAGTATTTTTCTCAGAGGGAGCAAGCTTAATTTTGCCACCCCTTCTTTCGCCTCTTCTTCCACCTTCCCCTCCTCCAATGATATCCAAACAGGGCAAAACAAATTAAGGTCAAAACAAACGGGGAGGGGGGGAGGAAGAGAAATTATAAAGCAGAAACAAATAATTTTTATTTATGGTAAAAATAAAATTTTGCCACAAATGTCCCTTTGCCCCTCCCTCGCTCCATCCCTGCATAGCCTATACTTATGACATGTATTCCTGTGATTTCCAGAAATATCCAGACAAACTAGTCCAACGGTCGAAGCACTATTTAATTTATGGTATCGGGATAAAATATTAACCTCTACATACATACTTGATGGCTCAACAACTCACTTAGTAAGTCTGAGCTCTTTCAAGAACTTTCATCAGACGGCTGTGTCCTGAGCTACAGCTGTCCAATTTCTGGTATTTAGCAGGATCCTCACATCAGTGACCACTCCATTCTGGTCTTCCAATATTTCTGGTTCGGTGGATTTTCTCTATCATTAACATTTTTGGAATGTCATAATTAGTCTAACAAAACATATGTCTTGCCCAGTGAAGCCATTTTATTTTAAAGAACCGAACAATGTCTATGTTGTTCTACAAATTTATCAGTATTTCCTTCTTTTCCAAATAACTGCTTCCCTCAATGCTCAAAGGATATCTTCTCAATATCATTCTTTCGAAAAGAAGGAGCTTTGTTTGTCAAACTTTGTAGCTTTGTGTTTGTGTTGCCTTATTTCCATAAGTTAAAATGGGTCGCACTAGTGTTCTGTAGTGGTGAATTTTTGTCTTGTTAGAAGTGTACCATTCCAAAACAATAACTGTTGGCTTCTGTGATTCAAAAGATTAACCTTTACATAATTCTGGCCTGACCACTTCACAAAGTATTATAATTAGTCAAATAATTAGTACTAAATTATAATTTTAACAAAATTATTTACGATAAATTTTCCAATAATTATGAGGATAAGAGAGTAACTTATGTATTTAAAAAATTCTATGCTGGAAAGTTTTTAGAAATACTTAACTAATGCCTGTTAATATAAAAAATACCATATTTATCTCGACAAAGTATCTCAAAGGCTCAAGAAATAGATTGAAAAACTTAATGTCACAACATAAATAAATGAAGGCTGAAAATATTTCAGCACAAGTTCTATCACTTGAATGTCTTTAAGCCAATCCTCAAGCATGGAAAGGCCCTTATTTAGTTTATTTACAACATAGCAAACTGCATTGATATATTTCAAATTTTTTTATATATAACCATATACCAACTTCAAAAAATATATTAAAATACATACAATGCAATAAATTAAGCTCATTTGATGCTCATTTGCTGCAATAACTTAAAATTCAAAATTTTTCAGATGATTTTTTGAAGTTTTAAATATCATTTTAATATCAGTGAAACTATAAGACAAAATAAAAAAATGGCACAGTTGGCCTTGAAAGTTTAGAAATTACACTACTATTTAAAAGTTCACTTCATTGCAATCGTCCGAATGGTACTAACTCAATAATCATGATTTTTGAGTTATAAAATTACTGCAGCAAATGAACGATAAAGTTATTTACCATACTTGATATAACATTGACCTTATAACGTTCCTTGTTAAATCCTGGGGATATTTTGTAATTATTCTATCAGAACATTCCTCAATTCTTGTTGCAATTTTGATAAAATTGAACATCTCTTTATTCATCTATACAACTCATCCTAACAATTTTGAATAAGATTTAGATCAGAATTATATGGTAGATACAACTAAACATCAGATCGGAGCAGTTTCTAGTAATTGGAAAAGAGTGGCCAATTTGTTTTTGTTTTTTTTTCTATTAGAACAGAAAAAATATTATAAGATTTTTCTATCCTATAAATTTTTAATACACATATCTTTAAACGTGTTCTTATTTTCAGTCATTTGTAACACTAGTGCTTCCCCAAGATATAATTGAACATTCATATCCTACACAGAATGTTTTATTAAGTAATTTAATTATAAAGAAAAAATATATAAACTAGTTGTATCAGAAACTCCTTGAGTATGATAAGGAAACAAGTAAATTGTAGGTATTTAGATTGGTATTTAAAAATATACTAGCTAAAATCCTGAAATTCTTTTGTTTATTTAGTTATGCACTGCCATACTGCATAATTAGCACAAGTAAATTAGATGGACATTAATACATAATTTCCTCATGTTAAATTAAAAAATAAATATTAGGAATAAAAAAATTGAAAAAACAAAAAATTAATTAGGTTGAAAGCAGCGAATATATTATAAGAACAAGGAACAAAAGTAGTATTTAGGGTGATAACTTTGTAAAACTTTTGAGCCTGTCGACCCCATCTTTTCTGTACCATCTTGCCATTTAGAAGCAATGTTTTGTAAAAAAAAACAAGCTATATTTAGTAATTTTTTTGTATTTTTAATGTTTTTTTAAAGTTAAATGTGTTAGGAAAAATTACCCATATCCATGACAAATTCTAAGTCTTATGCAGATATAAATGGTCCATATTCATGGCATTCAACAAGGCTTATGTAAGTAAACACCACAAAGCTTGCTAATATGAGTTTTGCTTTTAATTCTGTCTTGTACCTAATAACTTAATGTACATATTTAAATTGTGTTGCAATCATTTTGATATTCATATATTTATTTTCCTGCTCTCTAGTTCAATATATTTATTAAGGGTTTATTTTGAATTCAGAAATTTAAAATTAATCGAAAAGTAAATGAATTATAATGAGAATAAAGTAAAATTACAGGTAAATTCTTACAAATGTAAAGTAGGTAAAAATTATCCATACTTAATGTAAGTTATTTTACCTTGTGGGCAGGGGGTTAATAATATAAATTAATATAGTTAGTTTTATTACATATTTACTGTCACACTATAATTTTTTAAATATTTTCTTTCAATGATTTTGTTGATTGCTTATCTACCAGTAAAATACAATACAATATAGTTTTTTTAATAATTAGCAAGTATATTAACTCTTGTCTATCATATTACCTTTTGCAGTCTTTGGGATGGAGGTAACTTGAAGATGGACAATAATCAACGCAGAAGTTCATCGGCTAGTATCAAGAAGAACAGAGTGAGCACAGTCTGCCAAGATTACCTGAACAATAAAGGTACCGTGCTAGGTATAATCATATTATTATTAGTAAAAAAAAATGGTGAGGGGTGACTTTTTACTTAATATTAAATGAAAAATAATAATTAAACTACAATTTTGCATTATTTATAATTAAAAATGAGTATATGAATGTTATCTAAATGTTGTTCTCTTATCTCACTATTCATATGACTGGCGCCCAAGAAGTGAATAATATGCTCTAATTAGAAGTCTGCCCAGCATAACTAATCACTGCCCGAGAGACTGACTTAAATCTTAAATACTTCTAATTTATTTTTATCTTCTTCTTCTTCTTTGACGAAATAATCCATTGCTGAATCTAGGCCTCATCCAGCAGCCTCCACCAGTAGGCCTTCAGCTGGGTTGTGTTAGTTATTTAGAATTTAAGAGTAGCTAGTTATTAGCACACTGTCTCCGAATCAGGAGGAGGGGCTGCCTCCTATGGTACCTGATTATACTCCCTTATAAGTGATGCCTTCCTAGGGGACATAACCCTAGGGTGTGTACTATTAGTGACCTTTGTAGAGTATTGTAGTGTGCTCTGGGTGTGTTTAAGTGTAAATGTTTCCCCAACCTGGAGGACCAGTGGCTTATACATTTATTTTTGTTAGCCAAGTAAAATTATGCCAAGTAAAATTCAGACCAAACTTTTGCATGACTGACTCTGAAAAGTTGGTATCCCAAGGCAAATTTTGGAGTAATTATTATATCCTGACATTTTTTTTCACTCACCATCACAGCTGGCTTTCCTCCAAAGCACCTCCTCTCAAATTTGGATAGCCTGCCTCTATTGCGGAAAACTTTACATGTAAATTCCATAAATGGCAGTCATTCTCCAGGTGTAATCATTCGGTGTAATTTTACTAGGGAGGGGACCAGCATTTCTTTATCATCCTCATATGACAAGCCCCTGATATCGACTCCTATGATTTGTACTCCTTCAATCAGATTTTCGTGTAATGATGTACTATTTAGTTAATGTTTTTTGTGCTCTTGATATAGAATATGCTATCTCTGGTCTGCATTAAGTTGAACTTTATTTTTCAGTTTTAATGATGCCTGAATTGCTTAAACGTTGACTAGTTAGTTAGAGCTATTTGAGATACTCGAGGCTTTGTTTTAGAATCTTCTAGTTACAAAGTAATTCATTATTATAAAAAAATTTAAAAAACAAAGTAGATTAAATTTTGACATAATTTAAGCTGATTTGTTACCATATTTCTTTGTACTATACCAATTTATCTCTCCATAAAAAAAGTATAAATATTATTTTATATCTTTATTTTTTAATATATTGTTAAATATGATTAAAAATATTTTGCGAAATTGAGCACTTAGCTGTGAAATAGGCTTATCTATATTGTTTAGTCTTAAATACCTTAAAGCTATTTTATTTTTTTATGTGATAACTAATCTTAGTTTTATTATTATATTTTACTGTTATAATTTACAATTTTTTTTATTTGGTTATTTTTGTAAATCTGCCTGCTAACTAAGTTTTCATTCCTGCGACGAAAACGAAATACTAGCTGAGAAGTAACATACTACAAATAAAGATATTTAGTTCGAACTCAAGCCTCTTTCACACTGTGACAGTTTTCTTTCATAGTACTACTGCCACTAGATTGAGATAGTGTGGTAGTGCGGCTATGTCTTTCTCTGCAGGCTCACAGTAAATATTATGACTAAAGACCGGACTTGTATGTAAATGCATATATTTTCTGATATGTTTTTCAACGAAAATGATTTAATATCTTCACATGACAATATATTTGGTGTAGATAGATTAAATTTTACTATGCATATTTGATGGGATATTGCATATATGGCCAACAATTTTGTTTAAATAATTTTTTTGGCACTAAAATAGAAAATAGATAATTAAATTATTTTCTGATGCACGTTCAATGAAGGATAAATGTTTTTTTTTTCTTTTTTAAATAGAATTGAATGTATCAATTATAAGATTGACACCATCTATGATTAATAAAAATAGTCTAGTAAAATAGTAAAATAGTAGTCTAAATTACTATAAAAATAGTAATCGTAGTAAAAACAAAAGCTTATATACAACTTTAAGTTGGTGTTGTGATCACCAGCGTACTGTACGTGTGCCTGTAGTTTAAAATATTTCAAATTATTTTATTGCATTTCAAAACAAACTAGAATTAAAAGATCAAATATGTATACTTTTTGCAATTTATGCAATAAAAATGTTAAGACAGACATGTGTATGGACTATTCTTGGAATTTTATAGTCTAATTTGAGATCAGAATGCAACCATTTTTTCTTGTTTACTGTAGGTTTGTCTGTGAAGGCTTTGGGGAATTTTCTTACAGTTGGAGACCATTATCATAATCTTATGCCGATTTTGTTCAAATCTACAGACACTTTCAATGAAGTACTTTATTTTGCATTGTTTGTATCTGGTATTCCCTTATTTAATGTTGTAAAATCTTCATTTGCAAAAAAGGAACAACGTAAAAAAAAATACTGTATTTTATAATTATTTGAATTTTTAACAATTATTTAATTATAAAGCAATTAAAAAACTGTGTAAAAAATTGTGAATAAAATTTGTTTTTTAATTTACCTCTGTCTTTTTTTATTTTATTTTATTTACTTTTTTTTTTTTATAGTTTACGCCCACATTGGAGCACTTTAATCAGTCTTTATACATTTGAGTCTTCGGAGTATTAGCTAGAAATTTGGCTTTCAGATTCCTCTTCTGCTCCCAAAACTTCTTCATTCTTTTTGACCTGGCTGCCCTTTTTCGTCACTGATGGTATATTATTTTCGTTCAAATGTTTTTAATTTAATTCTTGTTTCTCTGTTCCTCAGAATCCTCTTTTCTACTCCGCCTTCAATTTGTTGCATTGTTATATCTAACTCTTCCAAATCATCCTGGACCTACTTGAACCAGTTTTTCTTTGTTTTATTTTTCCAGAAGTAGTTGAATAGTTGTTTCACTAGTCTGGTTTCTGGTAATCTTGATATGTGGCAGAAAAAGGCAATTCTCCTTTTTCTCATAGTGTCTGTTATTGACTCACTTTCCTTGTAGACTACTTTTTTAGGCAGCAGCCGCCATTGTCCGTCTATTTGGTGTATTTTACTTCCTTGTACGAAGTAAAGGAAGTATTGTAATCGCGAAAATTTTCGGTTTTCAGATTTCGACGGAAATATCGATATTGACCATCCCTGAATCCATTTTGACTAGTTTCGTCGTGGCGTATGTACATACGTAGGTTCGTATCTCGCATAACTCAAAAACGGTTAGCTGTAGAAAAATTTAATTTTTTATTTAGGATTGTTGTAAAATCTAGTTGTGAGCCTCCCTTTTTGGACACTGCTTGATCACCGGAAGTGGTACTTTACTTGAAGGTCATAATTGATTTCCATCAAAAATCATATTAAAATACTATGCAAAACTTCTCAAATTTAATATTTATAACTTATATATTGATTTAAATAACATACTAGATTTTGGTCTAAATTGCAAAACCGGAAGCGGTACTTTATTTGAAGGTCATATTAGACTCATCAAAAATTATATTAAAATATAATGTAAAACATCTCAAATTTGTTAAATAGGACTTTTATATCGATATGAATGTATTTACTATATTTTGATTTAAATTGGTGAGTTGAAAAGGGTAGTTTACTTGAAGGCATAAGCTTACATCAAAAATTATATTTAAATTAAATACATAAATCATATGTTTCGGTAATAAAGGTTACAAACGCAATTTGGTTTCCAACCCAATTAAACATTTTTATTACTTATTTTAAGTGTTAAAATTGAGTGTAAAATACTGGTTTTCCTACCCACTTGTGTGTGTCAATAGATGGATGTCGAGACGACGAGTGTCGTTTTTGAGATACTGCAATCTTCGGAAACTAGTAACAAAATTCAAGATCACTTTTTAAAACCACCGATTTATAGTTTAATAGCCGTACAAGGAAGTCATGTGTTGTCCACATCAGATATTTTTTTAATCACTTCAATAATTACTGGTATGTCCACCCACGCAATTCTCCTTCCCTCTGAGGGGGAAATTCTGTTGCATCTTCGCTGATATTGGTCCGATTAAGGTGTTTTATTATTATATTTTTTGTCTTAGCTATATAGGCAATTTAATTATTTTTCAAATGAGCATCTTGAATGTCTTCGGAAATGTAGATAGAGTTGAAATTGAGTGTAAAATACTGGTTTTTCTCCCCATTTGTGTGTGTGTGTGTGTTGAAATTGTGGTGTGTGTGTGTGTCAATAGATGGATGTCGCGACGCCGAGTGTCGTTTTTGAGATACTGCAATCTTCGGAAACTAGTAACCAAATTCAGGGACCACATTTTGAGCCACCGATTTATAGTTTAATAGCCGTACAAGGAAGTCATGTGTTGTCCACATCAGATATTTATTTATTACTGTTATGATAATTCTTCTGTCTGTTTTCTATAGTTTATCTATAGTTGATTTGGTGTTCAGCTCGAACAGCGTTTCACTAGCGTATTTTATTTATTTTATAAAATAAAATTTATAAACAAAGCAATTTAGACAATAATTTGAGCCTTTTGTTAGTTTTTTGCACGTTTCTGGCATTTATCATGAGTTAGATTGATAGGTAGATGTAATGCGACAGTTCCCCATCAAGGCGTATACATGTGGCAGTTTATGTATTGTCATGGCTGCAACTGTCGCCGTTACTATCTTCGTGTAAACAGGCCTATAGCAAGTAAGGGAGCTGTTATTCTTGCGTGTTATGAATAAATAATTGGTAATAGAAAGTAACTGTTAAATAATGACAAATTGATCAACCCATCTATTTGCCAAGCTAGAAAAACAGTTCCTAATTCGGCGTGTTCAATTAGCGATACAGATACATCGCAATATCATAAAACCAATCAAGGTGACCCAAATAACCTCGGTTATGATTTGTTTAAAAACACGACAGGCCCATACGAGAATTGGCTGAAATCCAATCAGGCGAGCGTGGGCAGAAAAAAATCATTAATTATAAAATATGAAAAGTCGGCACTGGTATCGTGCGGCCGCCCACACTATCTAAAATAGGTCACTAGAACAAGACCAATCAGTATCGATTAATAGTCGATATGGCACTAGGGATATTCCAACTCGATTAATACGCTCACGTTACATATCCAACACGCAATAAATTCCGATACTGATAGGTCAGTATCCATAGCATACACGTTGTAAGAAAATTATCAGAAAATCGATTTTTAAAGAAAAATCTCCTTTAGATATGTCATTGAACATTTTATAAAATTGGGGTCGAAGAAAATGTCTCAGATTCCTTATGCAAATGTAATTATGTATTATTTAATTCAATTTAATGTCCTCATTAAAAGAGGATTACGTCTGATAACAAAAGCACCTTGACACGTGACTAGCAAAAGTTTATATACTGGCTCTTTACCAAAGATTCCATAATAACTTGCAAGAACCTACCAATCTACTGATAAGAGATATAGCCTGATCTTGCGTTGGAATAGCCATTATTATGAGAAGGAAATCCAAAAGCTGCTGGATGAGAGATCTCCTTCCACAATTTACCAACATAATTGAATCAAAGTAGGGAAGTGGTACTGTTCAATATGCCTGGCATGTCATTATTTCCTATAGTAGTCAGGCGATTCGCTGATTGTCAGCAAACTCTTGACAGGTACTAATTAATATCTGCTGATCGAAAAAACAATAGAAGACAAATGATGATAGAAATATTTATTAAACGCAATCGAACCTAGCAAATAAAAAAAAAAATATCTAATGTGCCCACTCATAGGAATTTCATCGGCTACAAAGTCCGAGATTTTTTTGTTTTTAAGTTTAGCTTTGTAGACAATTAAATTATCTTTCAAGTAAGTATCTTGAATGTAATGGGAGATGTATAATGGTAGTGCTATTTTCGAAAACCTAAAAAAAGATAAGCAGTTTTCCATGGGAACATGCATAAATACTTTCAAATATTTGGGTGAATAAAAAAAAAAGGGTTAAAATGAAT
The DNA here is from genome assembly GCA_948150685.1 of Rhaphigaster nebulosa. NCBI lineage: Eukaryota > Metazoa > Arthropoda > Insecta > Hemiptera > Pentatomidae > Rhaphigaster > Rhaphigaster nebulosa. Next base: position 231,388,722 of record OX411306.1, on the reverse strand, counting down.
TTTATTTTTTTCTTAAATAAAATATCTTCTAACTTTCGAAATACAGCACATTGTGTTCTGTGGTTAATTGCCATCTAGAAGCCAGTGTTCGATTTCCTAACGGCCGCATTCTTTGGGTTTCGACTGGAAAAAGTCTTCTACTACAATTTTTACCTCCTCCAATGTTTGAAATGTTTTCCCGTTAAGAAAGTAAGCCATTGCTCGGAAAAGATAAAACTCCGAAGTCGCAAGATCAGGGCTATAGGATGGATCCATTTCAGCAAGTTTTTGGCTGCATATTTCCAGGCGACGTTCGGCTTGCTGCAAGGTGAGCTCATGTGGAACTTCTCTACATGCTCTCTTCTCTTTACCTAATTGGTGTGAGTGACGATTCACACTTGACTGTGACAAACCAAGTTCGGAGGATAGCTGTCGAGTGCTTTTTTTGGGATCATCTTCAATAGCGTGTCGTAGAGCCTCGCTGTTCACAATAGATGGTCGCTCTAATCCCGGTTGTCTTCCCAAGTTTGTATCACCACTTTCAAATTTGGCGAACGAACACCTCACAGTCCGTTCATTAAAGCTAGGTTTCTCTTCAACTTCCAGTATCAAATGCGTGGTTTCGGTGGCTGAAAATTAGATATAGTATTAGGATTAAAAATATACCAATAACAATAACATTAGAATTAACAGAGATGCAAGAAAAAAATTAACTTTATTTTAACCCGTGAAACGGTCATTTTTACTTTCTTGTACGAAGTAAAGGAAGTATTGTAATAGCGAAAATTTTCGGTTTTCAGATTTCAACGGAAATATCCATTTTGACCATCCCTGAATCCATTTTGACTAGTTTTGTCGTTGCGTCTGTACGTACGTACGTTCGTATCTCGCATAACTCAGAAACGGTTAGCCGTAGAAAGTTGAAATTTTGTAAAATCTGGTTGTGAACCTCCTTTTTTAGTCACTGCTTAATCACAGGAAATGATACTTTCCTTGAAGGTCATAATTGATTTCCATTAAAAATTATATTAAAATACAATGCAAAACTTCTCAAATTTAGTATTTATAACTTATATATTGATTTAAATAACATACTAGATTTTGGTCTAAATTGGAAAACCGGAAGCGGTACTTTACTTGAAGGTCTTATTAGACTTTCATCAAAAATTATATTAAAATATAATGTAAAACATCTCAAATTTGGTAAATAGGACTTTTGTATCGGTGTGAATGTATTTAATATATTTTGGTTGAAATTGGTGAGCCGAAAAGGATACTTTAGTTGAAGGTCATAATAAGCTTACATCAAAAATTATATTTAAATTAAATAAATTATATGCTTCGGTAATAAAGATTACAAACGCAATTTGGTTTCCAATCCAATTAAACATTTTTATTACTTGTTTTAAGTATTAAAATTGAGTGTAAAATACTGGTTTTTCTCCCCATTTGTGTGTGTGTTGAAATTGTGGTGTGTGTGTGTGTGTGTGTCAATAGATGGATGTCGCGACGCCGAGTGTCGTTTTTGAGATACTGCAATCTTCGGAAACTAGTAACCAAATTCAGGGACCACTTTTTGAGCCACCGATTTATAGTTTAACCGGCGTACAAGGAAGTCATGAGTTGTCCACATCAGATATTTTTTTAATCACTTCAATAATTACTGGTATGTCCACCCACGCGACTCTCCTTCCCTCTGAGGGGAAAATCCTGTTGCATCCGCTGATATTGGTCCGATTAAGATGCTTCATTATTATCGTTTTTGTCTTAGCTTTATATACAATTTAACTATATTTCAAATGACCATCTTGAATGTCTCCGAAAATGTAGATATAGTTATTCGTAAAACTAAAAATAAGTGAGCTGGTTTCTACGGGAACATGCCCATAAAACTTTAAAAAATAACTGTGTTTAAAACTAAACATGGGTTCCAAGGCCTATACGCCGCATTTTTGGTAATATTGTTCCAATTTAGAATTTTTTTTTGGGGGGTTTTGTAGAGAATTTAATTACCTTTTATGTGATTATACAAAAATTTGTAAATGCGCAAATACAATTCACTTTTTCTCATAATTTATCTTGTTTTTTATCTGGAATGTAGTATGTTCGAGTCATTTTGGACCTGTAGCTTTGATCTAATATGTGAAAAAGAATTACTGTATTTTTTAAAACTTAATTTTAGGGTTTGCTATCAGTTGTTAAAATTTAAAAAAAAATTACTAAACATTAAAGTCGATTTCTTAGAGCCCGGATACTTGTTTCTGAAATTCGTAACCAACAGGAATTAGTACTGCTTCTGTTCTTCATCTCTTGTATGAAGTTTGCTGTACTCTTCCATCAGAATATACTTATAGCTTATTTTAACATGTTATATAACTTAGCAAACCTAATTTCTATGTTCAGCAATGGCATTTACAACTTAAAGTGAACTAATTATTGCCTTGCTCTTCATGTAAGATTCATTTTCTTTCCAGCTAGTTTCATCTATCTGCAAGAGCTAGGTTTAGGATTTTGATTAACCTCGGGATGTTAATGGAAAAAAAATATTACATCTTATTAAAAGTTACATCTGGATTACGGTAAGGCCTCAGGCCCAAGTGAAAAGGATCCGTTGGGGATCTTCACATCTCTTGAGCGAGCGGAAATCAACAGCTGTCATCTAATTAAAGCAGTAATAATTTTAATTATCCCAATGAATACGAATTTTTATGGCCGGCACATAAAATCAAAGTTTTGGAATTATTCGATTTAAAAAAAAAAGTAATTTTAGTAATATAAATACGAAGAAGAAAATAGATCTTATCAGTGTCAGATTATGATGTACAACATCCGATGATCTGGCCGACCGTGAAATACGTAAGTATCCTAAAAATATTTGTTTCAATCTAAATTTCCTTCCATAAAACATTATGATATCTAATTGAAATTATATGTCATCGACTTATAAAAAAGCCTTAAACTTCATCAGGTTACGGACCGGTATAAATATCTTATGCAAACGAAATGGATTGAGAATACAAGATGCTATTGAATATTGATAGCGCATTTAAATTATTTATAGTGCTTGTAATAAATTTAGGTCAGCAAAACCTGTAGCGGCTTAGTCAACAATGGTTTATTATGTCTTAACTGCTATAGTGTACACAGCTGTACAGCTGTTTTAGTCATAAGTTTTAAAGCCATCCCCCCATCTAAATATTCGACTAATCCCTTGAAGAAAATAATTATTAAAATTAAGACAAATTGAAATGATATTAAATGAAAAAATATTAAGATTTTTTTAACGTATTAGAAAACGGTTTCTTTCTGATATATCCTTTAAATAAGCAACAGCTGATATCACAAGATCCTTAGACAAGGAACAGTTAGCCACTTGTTACTTGCGGAAAATGGATCCTTCTTCCAAGAGTAAGATATCGTTTGCATTATTAAGAAAATCTATAATCCAAGTTAATAGTGAACTAGACTTCCATTGTTAAATATTTTTATATAGAAAAAAAATTATTACTTTTTCACATCGTTAACGTTTCAGGGCCTTATTCCCCATCTTAATTATCAAATAATTCTGCAATATTTATCATCGATTTATGTATCTATTTCATCTATTTTTATATCATATATTTATCATTATTGGAGGAGCAAGATCTGAGGAATTCACTTCTGGGAAAGGACTGAGGCAGGGGGATGCACTGGCATGTCTCCTATTCGATCTAGCTCTGGAGAAGGCCATTAGAGAATCTGGTATTCAAGTGGGCGGAACAGTATTCAGCCGAACAGTACAACTTCTTTCTTGCGCTGATGATATTGATATCGCCGGACGATCCTTCCAGGCTGTCTCTGATGGATTCCTTAAACTAGCAGAAGCAGCAAGAAAAATGGAACTTAAAGTAAACGCAGCAAAGACCAAATACATGGTCACAGAGAAAATCCCGAGGCCTGGCGAAGAAATCACTATCGGAGAGTATACTATTGGAATAGTCTCCGAGTTTATCTATCTCGGGTCCCTCATAACCCAAGACAATGTTGTGGACTCAGAAATTAAACGAAGAATGCTAAGCGCCAACCGTTGTTATTATGGCCTCAGTCCATATTTTAGGAGCCGTGCATTGATTAAGGACACGAAAGTTCTATTATACAAAACAATTGTCCGGCCAATTCTCCTTTATGCCTCAGAAACGTGGACTATGGTATCTACGAAAATGGTGAGCAGAATTTGATGGTCTTTGAGAGAAAGATTCTGCGTAAAATCTTTGGAGCTGTGAAGGTTGACCAGGGATGGAGACGTCGAACAAACCAGGAGCTCAAAGATTTATTTAAGGAACCAGACGTGGTGCAGTGTTTGAGGCTCAGTAGATTGAGATGGGCCGGACATGTTGCTCGGATGGCTGAGAATGATCTGCCAAAGAAAATAATGACGGAGGTGATACATGGAACAAGACGAAGAGGAAGACCTCGTCTTCGATGAAGTGATGGAGTGGCTGGAGATGCTAGGTCCATGTTGGGTGTGAGGAGCTGGATGGCAGGATCGGAACAATTGATGGAGGCTGGTGCAGGAGGCTAAGACTCGACATCGAGTTGTAGCGCCGAATGAATGAATGAAATATTTATCATTAAATAAACATTTTATGTATAATATTGATTATAAAATACATAAACACATTGATCCATTTTAATCCATTAATTCATCCACATTAAATCCGCATTAATTGGAGGGGGGAGGGGTGCGGTCAAAAACTAAAACTTTAATAAGTAATACTTATTTATTTTGTGCCAACGTTCCGGCCTAAGTTTTATGCCATCATCAGGGCAGAGAGGCGTCCAGTCGAGCGCCAACTGAATCGTCAGTAGTGGCCACCTCATGATGGTCTAAAACTTAGGCCGAAACGTTTGCACAAAATAAATAAGTATTATTTATTAATGTGTTAGTTTTTGAACGACCAATCCCCGACTAACTTTTTCCTTCAGAATTATTTACAGTGGAGTAGAATTATAGATGGACTGACTGGGTTTCCTTTAAAACTTCCCTTTTTTTGTTTTTTCTCTCCCCTTCCATAGTAACCCTATGAGAGAGTCATGTATTTATAGAAAAAAGTTCCATATTCCATGCGGCAGGCATATTACAATTAGATAGTATTTATAATTATTGAAAATTATAAAAGAAAATTAAAGATAGCAATACACAAAATAACAAAATGTGAAGAAACACACGAAAGAAAAATAACATAGAAAAAAAACATTAAAAAAAGCAATGAAACAAAATATAAAGTCTTAAACTAAATTTGAAAATGTTGACAATTAAACTAAATAATATGAAAACCACTACAATTATACAATTAAATTAGATAAAACAATAATTTTACTATAACTAAAGAATACAGTTAAATAACAGTAATAATAAACTAATAATAAAATCTCCATCGATCCACGTTTCAAACTCTTGTCCATTTCAAGACCTTTTCTTATTCTATTCTTAGAATTTTTAATTCATATAATGTTTCTTTTGATAATTTCATATGAGATTTTGTCACTAGTTACTAGAATACTTATCATGATATTTTTTGTCATTATTAATATAATATTTTTATTTCTGGAATCCTCTGCATTTCATATTTTATTTAAATTATCATAATATAATAATATGTTTCTGTAGTGAATGAACGAACAGTGGCGTAGGTAAGTATGATGTCGGAGACCCGTAAGAGCAAACTCAAAAGGCTCCTAACGCTTCTTACACAAAATTTGAAGATTTAGCTGTGTTCTACACATAATAATACAATTTTAATAATATAATTTGGTATAGTAATAGGTATATAACAATATATTATAATTATAACAATAAAGGTTAATTTGAGACCACTCTTGGACCGAAGCCCGTGGCATTTGCTACCTAGACACCTACTATTTACGCCCGTGTGGGCTGTTATTTTGTTTCCGTTTAATTTTCTTTATATCAAACCATTTATCTAGTATAAAAATGTAATCTCGAAGGGTGGAGGAAAGGAATTTTTTTATCTTTAAGTACATAAAGGATAGCTTTATCATAAATAAAAGAAAAAGATAATCTGAAAAAAAAAATGTTTTGCTTAATAATCGGCCGAAATTTTTTAAAGTGCTAAGTTCTGTGAATGATGATAGATAGAAAAATAATATAATGATATTATTATATCATATACAATATATAAAATTTATTTAGTTTTATTCTAAAAGTAATATTTGATTTAAAAGTATTATTTTATGTTTAATTAGTCTAAAGTGTTTCGTAACCGAAGTAATGTTTTTTTTGTTTGTTTTCTTCTCCTATCTATCTATCTATCTATATATATATATATATATATATATATATATATATATATATATATATATATATATATATATATATATACGTTACAATATATGTATGAATTTTCTCCCCTCCTCCCTTCTTAGCCGGCCACCCTTCCTTATGCGATTGTTATTTTAGGCTTTCGGGGCCAACTCGCTTCAACGGGTATGAACTTGGAGATTGTTAAAACAGTGGCTTTTTCCAGCGGAAATCTCCCTTCCTCCATAATCTGAGAGCTTAACTAAATAAATTTCTGATCCTTCTCTTCTCTCTACGGGAAGAAGTAGTCTACTATTAAAATATCCTATTTTAGCGTTTATTTTAATGGCTCTCTAAAGGTAGACTTTCGCTGGTACTGAACGCGGTTGCGACTGCAGAGTAGCCGCTAGCTGTTACTGCTTCTATATTTCGCTGAAAATGCCCACCGCAGCGGCCCACTCTTGAATAACCTATAACGTTGTAACCTCTCCTATATTTATAATCATACCATATCGTTATAACTATATAGTATATCCTTAAATCCTTTAAAATCATATGTTATTTGCATACATACAAATTATGGATAAATGAATGCGTTTATTTACATATATGTAACTATTTATATATATATATATATATATATATATATATATATATATATATATATATAAATATATATATACACAACATATATATTGTTATGTTATGTACAACTAGATATTCGTTAGGTATTTTAGATAATGAACAAAGTTCATCTGTCGCGGTTTCTTTATTGTTTATTAATACAATAATAATAATAATAATAATATGTGAATATAAAAATAAAATAATATGTTTTTCGGCACATTATTTTTTACTATTATATTTCTGTAGTCCTTATGTTTGTGGTCATAAAGAACCTGAAACTGATATACAAACTACTAGACGTTCGTCGTCATAATAATTAAATCCCCCTTTGTTAAATAACATTGTTTCAAATGATATGTGGAAACCGTCGCGTCTGAGGCAGTAAAACTCCCTCTGGAACGGCCAGGGACGCAGCAGTATAGGTATGACGTCATACCTATATGACGTCATATTTATTTCGGTGCCAGCGAAATAAGTCCCTACCTATTCAATCAAGTAGTAGTAAACTGCATGCAAACTTAGCCGGCCGCAATCGTGGGCAGTACTAGCGAAATATTAAGTCTACCTTAATATAGCCCGTTCCGATTTAATAACTATGGAGGATCTATCAAAGCCTGTATCAATGTTAAAACCGACTATTTTCGATGTAATGAGAATAATATGATATAACATAGTGATATCAATTTATGCTCCAGTTCTAGCGGACAGACAAGTCTTCTTTGTAGGTAGTCTCCTTAGCCTATCTTCTTCGGTTGTAATAACAAATAAAATACAAACTGGTTATTTTTGTTTTTGTTTTTATGTTGACTGATCCACTGTTAAACACTTCTAAAGAATACAATGTCAAACAGTATCAATGTAATTACAAAACCACTACATCCTTGTTGCTCGCCTACGTCAAATATCAATCAAACCACACGCGATCGCTAAATCATTCGTCAATCTCTTCATTGTTAACAGTGTCTTCTACCTATACCTACTAATTATCATCAATTCCTCTTACGTATACCTAATTAAATAATTACTATAAACCCTATACTATACAAATCATTGCAGCTTCTGCTAAAGCTACTCAATTCAAAGCTTGCTTGGAACGATGTGTCACCGGTACTTTTTCGACTAAAGGTGGATTGCAATAGAAACAGGCAGGCTAGTCAGTGATTTCCGAGGGGACACATTTGTGTACCTCTCCAGCGCACATAATTCTAGAATGGAGTAGAGTATATTTTATGATAGATTATTACAGACAATCAAATTCTAATGCAATATAGTAACGGCGAAAATATCGATCAGATTCGATAAGGCACTGATCACAAAAAAACGCAACAAACAGATTTTTGCAGACAAATTTTCATTTTCCTCCTAAAGAAAACCTATTACCAAAAATACCTTTATAATATACGTTATAACTGATTAAATTTGCTATAAAATTGACAATTTTACAGTATAAAATTTTACAGAGCTCTACGTTAAGTATTAATTAAGAAAATCCTGTTTTGCTGGAAAACATCGGGGTAGAATCCTCAAGAGTTATGTTTGATTACCGTTTCTTTCTCCTAAGATGGCCAGTTATTACCGCTCGTTGCACCAATCTCATAAAAGGATCAATAAAAGGCAATCAATGTGTTTTGTGACGCGCAAAAATTTCAAAGAACGAAAATTGTATTATTTTTAATGTACTGTTAGAATCGGTCATCGAACACATCAGACTTGAGAATTTTACCCCAACTTTTTCACTAAAATGACAATTTGGGCTTATGTTCAAACAGGATTATCTCAGTTAATACTCAACGTAGGGCATTCTACATAACTTAATTTTATAGCTGATTCAATGAGCTACAATGTTTATTAAGAAGGTATTGTTGATAAACGGCTTTCTTTTGAAGGAAAATGAAAATTCGTCTGAAAAAATCTGATTTATTGCGTTTTTATGATTAGTGCCTTACCTAAGCGTCGGATCAATATTTTCAACGAATTAACATCGCTTTATAATCTGATTTCCTATAAGTACCCTTCATAAAATATACCCTGTTTTATTGAAAATGGCAGTGTTATGCGCTCTGGAGAAATACCGAAGAAAGTTAGAAGGTTGAATATGAGCTCAACAGATAAGATACTTCAGGCGACGCAGTTGGGCCGCACCAAGTTTCAACCATAAATTCAAAAAATTGAGATTTTAAGGGGGGTGTCAACGGAATCTTGAACATCCTGTATAGGGTCTTGGAGCGAATGAAATTAAAAATTATTTTAAGAAAGACGGAAAACATCTTAGCAATAAAACCAAATAAAAGTTTTAAAAGTGTGATTAATTATAGTTTACACAATGAATGGTCACTGCTTAAAATGATCTCAACTAATGAAGCTAAAACGAAGGTGAGACGTTATCTGGTAATAAGATTAGAAATTTAGTCATGCAAAGAGAGAGATTATTTTATCTCCAAATGAGGTATAAACACCAAATTGTTATTTTTTTATACAGATTACAATTTATCTATTATACATTTTATAGTCTATTTATAATATCGATTCTTATTTCAATGCTGTATATGATATTGTTTAATATTATCGTTTCCTAATATTATAAACTTTAATTTTGAAGCCTGATGCCTTCATTTTTAGTTATTGTATCTCTTCAGTAACTAAAAATTCTTATAAGAAGTTAAACTCTTGTTAAGGGTGTTACTAATGATCACTCCAAATGGAACAATGTAGTGGAGCGGCTGGAGTGCTTGGAGTGAAGTACTGACGATCACTCCACTCCATCGTTCCAGTTCATATCGGCAGGTAGTGATTCATGCTCACATAGGCATCTAACACTTATTTAATAATAATTACAGACAACAAATATTTCAATTTGCAGATTTACAGAACTCTTGAGAATTAACGGGATATAAATGGGGGTCTCTACCATAATAAAAACATTAATTAAATTAATCTTTACTCAAAAATTAAAAGAATAGTTCAAATTGTATGCATATTATAAATCCACTGAAAACGTAGATTTCATTTTAATAATAATCTATATTTTTTAACCTAATTAATAGTAAAAAAACAAAAAACAAGTTACAAGTTATTTATATCAATATTTTTTCAACATATTTTATACAATCAATATCATAAATTTTAACTATACTGAACACAATTTTTTTTTATCATTATTATAGCACAGCCTGAAAACTGTTTCTTTTTAGCTCATTGTTCCACTCGATCGGAGTGATTGGATTGTGGCATAGCATGATGGAGTTTAGGGCCGAGAGAATTCCGAAAATGGATGGCATTATTCCCAAAAATCCAGACACTATTTGTTCCTAGTTCCATTTGGAGCGATTGTTGTGACATTATCGTTTTTGACCCCCTTGTACTCCTGAAAAAACTTTCAGTCTAGAAGATATAAAATATGGATATGGATATTGCAGTCAGCATTCTTTCAAAAATCAAACGTGTAGTGCGAACTGTATATTATTAGACCCAGAGTTACTAAAAATTTCCCAAATTTTCATGAAATTTTTCCGAAAAAAAAAAAAGACTTTGCCTGCAGTGAACTGACTCAATTTTTATTTAATTTTTTAGTAATTCAATGTACTAGGTTCTTAAATGGTAAGATCTCCGAAACCACTCTTCATCGATAAGAACCATTTCTCCGACCTATGATCCAGAACTTTTTATGCTGCTATCTATATCTAAGTTTGGTTATAAGTAATACATTTTATATTTTCTACATTTTACATTTTAGGTTTCTACTTTTAATTTATTTAAAAAATATTCCGATTTTAAATTAAACTGCACAAATGTGATATCTGTAACCAACACCTGATATTTTTTTAATATATTTTAATGCGAGTTTCGTCTTATCTCACGAAAGCAGTTGACTGCTAACGAATGGCAGAGCCATGATAACATGGCAAATCAAACCTTACTAAATCTAAGGATTTTAAGAGAACAACAAAGGAAAATACGGGCAAAATAGCTTATTTTTGGAAAAGTGGTATTTTGAAAGAAATGGCTATCAAGCAATCAGTGGAAGGCTATGGGTGTATTAACTTTTGTAAATTGTAAAAATTACTAAGGACAAATTTCATTTTTTGATCAGTTTTGATTTAAAAGGATGATCTTGAACTCCTATTTGGCAGGGACAAATTAGATTTTCAAAACAAACTGAATAACCTTTAGAAATAATTTCGAATGAAGAATTTTAATTCGCCAATTGATAAAATAGTCATCACTTTTCTTATACCGAAACGAAAATCGATTAAATTAAGCATTCAAATATCGATTAAAATCGTTACGTCCATTGATCGCTAGAGTGTTAATCTTCAGCCTAAAATCGCTTTAAACGCCTAATAACGCCCGGCAATACAGATGTATCATTTATACCAAGTAAAATAAATTGTCCTCGCAGTGTCTCGATACTATTGTAAATTCATAGCTGAATGAATTTTTTACCTACAGCAGCCTTGAAAGTTGACTCGATTGATCGATAAGTTTAACAGTCGATTCCACCTCCTCCCATTGATTATTATAACTATCGAAATATATTCGGGTAATGAAGGAATCAATCAGCAAGTCAGGGACCGCCCCCGTGCAACTAACTGGTTATAATTAATTTACATTACTGGGGATACACGAGCGCTACCAAAATAGTGAGTCGATAGCAATGTTTTAAATATTAGGCGGCACTTGGTAGTGGGGGGAGGGAGGTTGCCCAGTAGATTCGCTGTCTTGTCACTGTCGGCCAGTCTAGGGATCGCTGGGGGGCCGAAGCGTCAGTGGGAGTATAGTGCATCAGAATCGATGTAGTTCATATCGTCGGCCCATGTCTTCTCCCTTACACGAACTGGCAGGTCAGCCGATTTTTTTTTTTTTTTTAATGAATTTATTTTTTTAAATTTCCGGAAATTGTTAAATTATCTGTGTTATATTTAAAATAATTTTTTGGACAGATCAAGCCACCATAAGTTCTGCGAATACTCAGCAATTGCAACTGGAAATAAAATCTGGTGAGTATTATTATCAATATTTGAATTTTATTTTCATTTTTGTTAATTTTTAGACTAAAAAGAACTGAGGACACGAATTGAATTCAGTTTGGCCCTCCTCCGCGAAATCACTTTCGGGAAGTCCTTAAAATATGAAATAAAAAAAATTTAAATTAATAGGTTTCGATAGGTTAACTAATAGGTTAATTAATAGGTTAAGGATAATGTATATGGGTAATAAATAAGATATTAGCGTTTTGATTTATTTAAGTCAAGATGGGAGGCAAATACCTCTCCCCCTCAGCACTATATCTGTTCCTTTTTTTTTAGCTTTATTTCTTTATTCGCACTTGTCTCAGATGAGAGTGACAATCAACAAATATGAGGATAGAAAATGATAGATGGCATGTCAGGCATAGGGCCAACATGTATTTGTTGGTCGATAGTTGGTTGTTGTTAATCGGTACGTAAAGTTTTGTTGTTTACGTACCAAGGAACCCTTGTTATTAGTCTTAAAATTTTGGATTGAAGAGATTTTAGTTTTAGTTAGTAAGTGCGTCTTTTTTGTTGAACCGTAAACCTGTGAGGCGTACGTCCATTTGGATTTAAATAGGTAGGTGTATTTAGTTTCTGTCTAATTTTAGGTTTTAACGATATGGAAAAAAGAGAGTGCAGTAATTTCAATTTGTTTAGAAGCTCTCTTTTCATTTTGACGTTTGGTCTTCAGGTCATACTTCGGTCGAATTTTAGTCCAAGGTAACGTACTGTGTCCATGTTCATAATTCAAAAATATATTGAAGGCACACTATTAAACTAAAGGATATATCATCGGCCTTCAAGTAAAAGTCACTATGTCTAATATTGTAAAAATTCACATTTCGCAGTCATACTCCATTTTTTCACAAGACAAATCATATATTTTCACCTGGAAAACATTACTGAGCCATTCAATGCGTTATTTGGCTGTAATTTGATATATAAATTCATTTAGTCAATGTATATTATTTTTTTCTAACAGGCATGTGTCAGTGTATTTTTAGGATTCGCTGTGTTCAGTCGATTTGGAGAGTAACTAACAGCAAATATTATTATAACAAAAATATATTCATGAAATACAAAATAAAAATAATTATAAATGTGAGAGTAGATATTTATTAGATAAAGATAATTTAACAAGAATAAAAACAAAGAATTAAATTAAATTTATTAACAAGAATAAAATAAAATATAAACTTTTATGTGTAATAAAAAAACAATTGGAATTCAAATTTTTCGGAATCCTTAGCATCCTATTAAGAATAAAACAAAAATAAAAATTTATAAAAATAATGAAATGTCAGAGAGAAATGTATTGTTTCAAAATGTACACTTGCTATATACGAGTATGCTGCATGAATCCATTGCATTAATATTTGAATGCATGTCCATTATGTATGATAAATAATTATGCGTATATTAACGTTCTTAAACCAGTCCGCACTTTTATCACACATTCCAAACTTTTTTTTTTATTGATAAAAAGTAAAAAAATGAAATAAAAAGATTCATCAATTAAAACCCGACAGTAAAACAATTGAGTCATTGTATAAAATATTTTAATTTTAAATAAAAAGCAAAAACATTATTGTTAGGTCATCACTTTATCGTTTTACAGAATTTCTGTTACCTGAATGATGTTGGACGATTCGTTTTTTTATTAAATATTGTTTTAAACAATGGGGAAATCATGTTAACATTAAAGAAATTTCCTGAGACATTGTTCATGAGAATTTACTTGAAATTACATGTTTTTTATTTATTTTTTTTGTTATGTTATTATTGCTTTAAGGGTGATGCATATATATATATATATATATATATATATATATATATATATATATATATATATATATATATATATATATATATATAATCTCCTTCCTAGCATAGCTTACAACATGTAAACAGTAAATTCACAACTGGTTATTCTACATTAAATTATGCATTAACAGATCATAATTGAATAAATTAATAAAATTACTATGTGAATTAAGTCTTCCTTATTTTTATTATAGTTTTATTATACAATTATCTTATAAATTAATTATATTAATTAAAAATTGGAAATTAAAAACTTCTTGAATTAATAAAATTATTATTATAAATAAACTTAACATAGACTAAAAAATGAACACCTATTACAGATAAATAAAATTCAAGGCTTCAATGGACAACAGGCCCATGTTGTCCAGGCTTGTCTGGACTGTTCGTATTTAAAGTCGATCTGTCTTATAAATTTTAATCTGTTTCGAATTTATTTTAGTTCCTTCTCAGGCCTTCTTGTTTCGAAGTTTGTTTTTGATGAATTTTACTATTTGAAAATCATAAAGTAGAGGATTTTTAGGCATAGGTTTGTATTGAGTCGGTCATGTGTTTGTACAATTAAAAAGCCTATTTAATATTAAAGAACTATTTATCAATATTAAAACGTCTCAGCTTGTGTTTTCGTTTCCTTGTTCGTCTGTTAATTGTTTGTTTAAATAATAATTGAATGTTTAGCTGTTGGTCATTTTATGAACGAATGTAATCATCAAAATAATAAATAATATTAAACAGATTTTATTTTCTGATGAATTGAATCAATCATGAGATAGATAAGGCATAATAGAACCGTTGTTTACTTTTTTATATTCATGTCTAATAAATGAGCCTTTAATTTACTTATTTAGCACTTAATATAATTTCTTATTTTCCTTAAGTGGTTTTACTATTTACAGTGAAATGATTAAAAAAAAAAAAAAAAAAAAAAATTAATTTATGATTTTACATATTGCAGATTTATGCAACATCTACTGTCATTCACAATTAGTACAATTTCTTTATTGGCTTTATTTTTATGTAAATTTGTTTAACTATCGAAAGCCCATCTTAGTAAATTAATGTTTAAGTAAATATTAAAATTTCAGCAACTAATGGCTAAGCAGTATAATTAAAATTATCTATGTAGTAATATTACAAATTGAAAAGATTAGTTATAATATTTTCTTAGGAATGCTTTGCGTACCTCTGAGTACCTGCGTAATGTACCTGTGTTTAGTGTGGCATGCAAGGGCGTGGGAATGAGCATTGTTTGATGCAACTTGGCATACTTCTAAGCGACCTCCTCAAATATCTGACATTTTAATAATAAATAGCCTGAAATGGTGATAAATAATAAGCGATTTATATACATATTTATGTATATATAAAATACTTTAGCTGCTCTAGCCCTGAAGATGGTCTGCGTAGATTTGCCGAAACGTTGGCTGGCATAATAAAGATCTCTGCAAATTATAACACAATAGTTTAATAACATAACCCTAACAAACAATAAACGATTATTAATAAAAAAAATTAAAATTATTATTATTTAAAACCTTTGGTATAATGAGTCCAAAACACTTAATATTTTTCTTCTATCTTCATAAATGACATTTTGAAATTATGTATATTATGTATGTATGCATATATTTAATGTCTTGTTTCGAGGATCATCCTGAGATGACCTGTGACATAGGTTCCAAATCTATAAAAAAATCGGTCCCGTAGTCTCAGAGAAAAACCGCGGACGGCGGACGGACAGATTCGATTTTTGATAGGAAGGGTTCAATTTTTTTGTCGATTGCATGGGTTCATTATTGAAAATAATAAATCAAAATTGCTTGCATATTTAGCTGATTTTTTTTATTACACTTGGCTATTTTTTAATTGGAAATATCATTACAGTCAAGAATTCATCGTTTTTAAAATATTAATAAGAAATGAACGTAATAAAATTAAAGAAATAAGAAACTACTTATTACTTTATCTTACAGGCGTTGAAAAATTAAATTTTTTTTACAAGAGACTTTCAATATAATAATCAGTTAAATACAGTATTTTTAACAAGAAGAAATTATGAGATACTTCGTTGCTAAATCATGAACGTGATACGGACTAAAGAGTTTTTCATACGCATCAGCCACAACTTTCTAAAAATAATATTCAATGACATGCAAATGAAGCGAATCAATGAATATTGAAATCACATTGGAAAACAAATCATAACAACTTTGTCCCGTGTTTGGTTTACCTTTTATAAAAAAAACAACACATAAATTAAAAATGAATTATGAAGGAAATTAATGGTTAGTAAATGGTAAACATTAACCGGAGATATTAGACAATCGTTGAAAGTGAACAACAAGACTATTATTCGTAATTTTCTTATGAAATAGCCCTGACTGGGCTCTAATCACCAGGTTTAGACCAATTTGGATATATTCATATTTAATTTTCTTTAAAGATTTTTTTTAATATTTTCGCATAAATCTTTTATCGTCAGATTAAGTTTTTGTAATCCAGACAATCTAGTCTCCTTAAAGTACTAAACCTCCAAAGTACCCTATCTTCATAATTTTCGTATAAAAATATTATATATATATATATATATATATATATATATATATATATATATATATATATATATATATATATATATATATATATATATATATATATACCCACCAAATATCAAAATTAATATTTCGATAAACATCGAAATTTTATCTGAAATTTATTCCTAATTTTATGATAATGTTTTACCTCGAAAATAACACTATATACCGCATTTTAGCTCATTTGACGGAAAGAGGGCCACTGGAAATGCCAATTTATTAAATACATACATAAATAAATTTAAAATATATATATATATATATATATATATATATATATATATATATATATATATATATCGACCTCCAAAACCTCTTAAGTGCCTCTGATATCATATTTCTGAAGACAAAAATCAAGATTGACAAGAATCATAAGGCTCTAAAGCCTTCTAAAACTTAAGTTGTTACAACTGGCTATAAACAAGTGATTGCGCGGATAATTTAAAAATGACTCCTCCATTCGACCCGGAACCTTTTTTTTATAAACTTAGAACTTACGAAGTTTTGAACATATTATGTCGATATGTTCCAATTTTTATTTGTGGCAGCCCTGGAAAATTATACGAGTTCATTTACATATAAAAAATATTATTTTTATTTATGTATTAGTTCCTGCACTAATTTTGATGGTGTAGGTGTACGTTTCTAAAATGTGAACATTTAATTCATTTTTAAGTAATGTATTTTACTATTTTTTTTTTAATTTATAAAAAAAAAAAATAAAGGCTTTATTTCAAATAATATTTAATAATAACGATAGGTTCACGGGAAAAGAGAAATAAGGGATAGACTAGAGAATGATAGAAGGTTCACAGCAACCAAAAGAGGAAATAAAAAGAATAGATATAATGTGGTAATGTAGTGATGAGAATAATGCATTTAAAGTCAAAATGAAAGAATAAAAAAATGTTATATATATATACATATACATATACATATATATATATATATATATATATATATATATATATATATATATATATATATATATATATTATGTCTAGAATTAGATTGATGAGTATGCTGTGTGTGTAGCAACTGAAGGTATTTGGTGTGAATAAAGCATTTCATTCTCTCATCACTACAACCCATAAAGCGTCTAAGGTTCAGTACTTGGTAAGGAGATACTGTTTCTAGTAGGGATGAGAATATGGAAAAAAATATCGATTTACGTACAGTATCGATATCTTTCGAACATATCGAAATAGTAGTTCGATATGTCCAAAAAAGATTGATATTTCAACATATCGGGCCTCGATATTTTTAATTTTATTAAAATCTTCTCCTTTAAAATGCTTCAAGGATGTTAAAAAATATATATTTATCTAAATATCGATATTTTAGAATAATTATATCGATATTTTTGTCCGATAGTTATAATTCGATATATCGTAATATCGATATTAAAATTTGATTATCGTAAATCGATATTTTTCCAAAAAAAATTAAATAAACAAAAAAAATAGGTTTCCTCCTTCTTTATTTAATTTTTTTTTATGTTCATTAAGTAATTTAATTAATGTTTTCTCTAGTTCCTAGTATGTAATATATTTTTTTATTGGCAAATGTTGATGAATTAATGCATTTTTTTTTCAATTTTTTCAATTCAATTTATAACCCTCTTCCTCTTCTACTTTCAAAGATAAACAACATCGAGGCCCGATATACCAATATTTTTCATTTCGATATATTTTAAAACTCTCGATAAGATATATGTATCGATATTTTTGTTCGATATTTACATTCATAACTCGAAACCGTTAAGAAAATGGCTGTCTTGAAAGCGATTATAGACAGTAACATGAACACACCACACCATAAGTTTTTTGGCTCTTTGCTTGTCGAGCACAACGTTCTTTGTTATTTTTTTTTTGTTTAAATTTTTAAACATTTTTGGAAAAAATAACGGTTTTCGTTACCCAAAATTTAATATCGATATATCGAATAAAAACTATCGGAAATAAAATATCGTTTTTTTAAAAATATCGATATTTTTCCAACATCCCTAGTTTCTAGGCCAACGGTTATGCAAGGAGGTAATGTGGTCAAAATCCAGATCCAGCCGCCAGCTTCCTTCCCTCTCCTCCAACCTAATGAAGATCCTAGTACCCAATTTATAAAATCTGATTGTTTCCAAGATGTTCTCCCATTCCATAGCTGATCCACGGCAAATATAATAGAAAATAAATTTTATGATATATAAAATAAAATAAATTTTCTAATATAATGTAGAACCTGAGCTCTGGCCAAAGATAATCCACTCATTCAGTTTAGATAAAAGGTCCATAAGTTATTTGTAATGGACTGAACACCTTAATAAAGAGTTCTCAAAATTTTTCTTTTGATTTCCGCGTAATATTCAATTTTTATCAGGCATGGAATGAACCTTTCATTTAAATTAATACCTAATTAAAATAGGAACCGTTAATCTATACTAAGAGTTTGTTTGTTTGAAGTAGCTTATTTCAGAAACTACCGGTCCGATTTGAAAAATTCTTTATGCTTTAGGTAGACCGTCTATTGGGGAAGGTTTTCGGCTTTATAACATCACGCTATGACCCATTGGAACGGAGCAGTAACCATAACATAAATTGTTAAGAGAAAAAGTGTCTAAGTTGGGATCGTGTCGTTGTTAGGACAATTTCACACACGTGGAAACAAGTTTATTACACAAACCTTTTAAGAAGTGTGAAATTATTCAATTAAGGCCTCCTGACTAGTTGGTCATCTTCTACTTGCGCGGATGGTGGCTCGCCAATGTTTGTAGCCTGAAATGCGAAGTAGTTATCGCATCCTTCCGACCATAGATGAACTTGAACTTGGGATCATCCTCTTCTTCTACCAGACGGAGGAAGTCTGACACCGAGAGGGAGAAGATCCGTTTTCCTTGACAATCTGGCTCCATGGCGAAACATATAGCTACAATAGCATATTCCGCTGTCTGAGGGCGAAAAGAATATTGACCCACAGGAGTGACACGGGGAGTCGAGATTCTTTCCATGAGGTTGTAGCTTTTCCCGAAATCCTACATGTCCAATCAGAAACTAAGAGACCCAATAATTAAGGAGGCCCCATTTCAACTTCAATCTTTATTGGACTGTGGGAAAGAACATCCTCAATTTGGAGAGCCACTCCAAAAGGAGTTTCTGGGTCGCAACCCAATGTCTATTCCACTCCTCCCTGATGACCTTCCATTGGTTAGGATTCTCACCTTTTCTCCGTCGGAGTCCCTATGGTAATGATTCTAGTCCATCCCTCTGATGTAAAGAGCATCTTCCTTAAGAATGAGTCCAAGGGGCCCCAGATAATGACGCCTGTTTATCATAGCTTGACCAATTATACTTAAAGTATTCCTTCAGTTTTTCCCAGCTTTTTCTTCTAAAAAGCTTATGATTACTACTCTATATTTACTCATATTTAAAAATGTTCTGCTTTTTTTCTTCTTAAGCGAAATAATATCGGCCACTTGTTCCATAAACCGTATGATTTATATGAATATTTCGGTGCCCACATACATCTTAAGAATGAAGAAGATTTAATTAAAGCTCTGAGGAAAGCAAGTATAGTTTGCCAAGAATGTAACCGGGACATGACTAATCTTTCTGTTCCTTTGAATTAAGGAACTTTAGCTTTATTAATAAAACGATTCTTAAACACTGCCAAAGAAATGATAAGATAGGTAGGCCAATATCTGAAATATAATAACAATATTCATATTCAGATTTTGGTATATAATAACTGGAAGTATAAATTGCAGAATACATGCTAACCGCGAAATATGATTAAGTTGTTCACCTGTATTAAGCCGGGATCACACCTATAAAAATTTACTCTAAAAGTGTTATATAAATATATATTTTCGCCGCAAATTAATCATTCTTGCTTGCTTTATCACGTCCGCATTTACGAAAATTCCGTGGGCCCGGATAAAGAGGTATTTATTTTTTTCACAAACTCTACCTGAGATATATATGAATAGTTTAGTAAATTTTAGATCATGAAATACTGTTGTAGATAGCTTTATTAAATAACTTTTTACAGATTATGATTTTTAATATTTCACCGGATATGTTGAACAAACCATATTGTTCGTAGAATACAAAAAAATTATATTTCTCATATTTCTTTTGCAGTCTTTTAAAAATAATCATCTAAATTCTTTGGAACTCTTCCAGTACGGTAATTTTATAATTTATCTCAGACTTATTTAACGATATGATTGTTATATTTATTTATATTTCATTAATGCACATTTTTGGCATAATATAATGCTAATCTTTAGCACATACTAAATAATATAATGCTAATCTTTAGCACATACTAAATAATATAATGCTAATCTTTAGCGCATATTAAATAATATAATGCTAATCTTTAGCACATACTAAATAATATATTAGACTTGTCAACAAAAAAATTGAGGAGGCTACTTTTTGTTCCATTGAAAATGGAAAGTATTTCCCAACATGCATTCAATTTAACATGTGCCTCAATAAGATTAAAGGTAGATTATTTTATTTTTCAAAAATTCAATTAGACCGTTTCAACTTAAAAAAAAAACTTATTGTAAATACCGATATTTTATTGTATTGACGTCATGTTTTCAGATGTATTCGATTTCTGCCAATATAGGGATTTTTTTTCCAGATTTCTTCACAATTTAAAATTTACGCCTCCTGTAGGAAAGATTACCCCAGATATAACGTTCACGATCGTAATATTTTATCTTTTTCAAAAATTATCCTCATACAACTGAATCCTCTTTTTTTTAGTATTTAATATTTTTTATATCTATTTAATTTATCCATTATTTTTCTTTTGATACAGGTACTTATCATCCGCAACCATTTATTTCCAACCACATTTTGATAAAGTGTTTTTCTATTTAATTTTTTTTTCTTTTTTCAATTCCACCCTATTTCAAATGATATGGCATATTTTCAGTTGAAAGTATTAATATTCTTTCCTACTTCCACGTTAAGTTATCATGAACAAATGTTATAATAATATTGTCGAATAAAAAATAAAAGGCAGCAAAAACATAAAAATAGAGGGAGAAACGATATTAAGGAAACAAAGTTAGGAAGGAAACCTAATGATAAGATAAACTGTATGCGAATAGTCTTTAAAATAAAGTGAGTTAAAAGATATTAAATATGTGTTATTTATATTAGCTATATCATATATATATATATATATATATATATATATATGATAATGTTTGATTTTATATTCGTATATATGCATAGAAAAATCTCATTGCTTTAAAAAAAGCAAGTAAAAAAAAAAAAATCTGTGACAATATATGATATAATTTACAATGTTTTTCATGCCATTGAAACAAAATGTTAGTTGGTGTTACGACGTTTAGATAAAATATATAGAGAAAAAATGCTAAAAATAGGCAGAATCAAAAGATATTGAATATATGTGTTTTTATTTTTTTTGTTAATTTGTGTTAGCAGTTGTTGAAAAAAAACAAATAATGAAGCAAATAGAATTGTAATTTAAAGAGAATATATCAAAGGAAAGTTCCTAATATGCAAACAAAAAAAATTATATGCGTATATACATATTGCTATGTTTTACCTCGATTGAGTTGATATATATATATATATATATATATATACAATTTATCACCTATTTTCAGTCATCCTATCAAAAATTTTTTAATAAATGATTATTCTCAACTAACCATAAAGATATTGGAACTTAATATTTTATGTTCGGTGTATGATCTGGTATAGTAGGATCCGCCATAAGACTAATCATCCGAATTGAATTAGGGCAACCAGGAAGATTCATTGGAGATGACCAAATTTATAATGTTGTAGTTACAGCCCATGCTTTTGTAATAATCTTCTTTATAGTTATACCTATTATAATTGGAGGATTTGGAAACTGACTAGTACCTTTAATAATTGGAGCCCCTGATATGGTATTCTCACGAATAAATAACGAATATATATATATTTCCTGATAATATATTAATCTGTATATAGGGATGCCATTGGGATGATTACCCCAAAATTATGTAAGGTTATAAATAAATATGAATTACTTATTTTGTCCTCTAAACTGGATACCTTTCCAAGAGCCTGATTAGTGATTACCATTATTTAATAATTAACCAAGATAATGTTCTTATTTATAAGTTTAACAATAATGATAATAACCATAATTCTAATCAAGTTGATTGTTATCATACTTAAATATTCAAATTAATAATGGGCATGGTTACTAAAGAACAATCTCATTCTTACGTGTATCTTTATTTATCAAAATTAAAGTAATAAATGTTACAACAGTTTAACCATGGAATGATTCAGACAAGACCTAGCCATTAACTGTTCTAGCATAAATCTCTTATCTGTAATAATTGGTGTTGATGGTCCCTCAGCATCTCTCCATCGCGCTCCCCTGCATATCTTAAGTCATGGAGTATGAAGAAGCCAGAGCATCTGTCGGAGGCGTAGGTAGAGGTGATAGTTGCCCTCAGGCGAAGAGTGGAAAGGCTCTGTCTTTCGTTGCTTCTTCGGCTTCGATCCCCCTTTTCTTCCTTGTTCTTCCTATGAGGGAGTCGAAACTGTTGTTGGTTGGTAAGATCTCCGCCACTGGACAGGACCTTTTTCGTGATTGGCCAACAAGTTTTATAGAGGAGGGAATCCCGGGATTTCAGCGCATAGTTCCACCACTTGTCCGGGGTGGACGATCTCTTCGAATCCATTAGTATCCTCTAATCGAATTTTGTCCTTCCCAGGACTCCGCCGTTTTTTCGGTATGCCAGCCGGGATCCGAGGGTTACTGGTTTCCTAAAATGGATTACGTCTTTCAGGACGGACCACTCTTGCCTTTCTCACATTGTTTCACATTGTTGTTTGCACCTTTTGCGTGTTATTTATAATTTGTACCGAATAATAATATTGTCCAAATATATCAATATATATATATATATATATATATATATATATATATATATATATATATATATATTACACAATGGTTTATTAATTCTAAATAGATAGATGTTGCGAGGAGTTTTTATTAAACGTTTCTGCCTCAAGCCAAACGAAACTAATAAACCAACACTTACTGTAGCTCTGGGTTATAAACAAATTTAATTAAAAGCAAAATACACTTGAAGTATGCGGCATTGTTATTTATAAATAACCAATTTAAAATTACTGCTTGCATTGTTTTATATTAGAAAAATAAAAAAGTTTATTGTGAATAATAGTATCATTCTGTTCCAACGGCGAACACCTCGACTACAGTGGTGCAACAGGCTGAAAGATTAATTGTTGCGAACGCTGGCTTGGAACCAGTTGTAGCTGCCAAGAGCCTAGGTCAAGTTTAATGTAAGCTGTTCTCAGTGTCAGCGAGGAGTTGTTTGCCGCTAAGAGAAAAATAAATATTAGGCCGCTTATATGAATATTATAATGTAATTGTATATCTGAAAGTACAGTAGGTTAGAGACTAGCTATGATAAAAAACTTATTTTCTGTTCTATCAGCCGCGGATGGTCTTGCAAGCAAAACATTTTTAACTTTGGATTACCGAAGAACCTCCGAATAAACTGTGTTGCCCTCGGGCATTGAGAAACAAACTGTTGTATCTCTGATCCTGCAGTAGGCCATATAAACCATAAATCTTCTTGCCCGCGGAATTCGTGCGAATCGTAAAAATATAATAAAATTACTCCATTCTAAGCCTAAGAAGTCTTCAGCTAAAATTTCTTGAAGATCGTGTGCGGGTGAGCTACACATTTTCTAATGACCTGCTGTATTGGGCGTTGAAAGGTTGGAACTAATTAAAAAACAAAATTGTATTTTATAGACCATTCCTTAATTTTATAATAAATTTCAAAACTTATAATAAAGATCAATAAATAATATTTCAAATTGATTAACAAGATGGAATGTAATAACAAATAAACGTGTTAATATTAAATTACCGATTCCACTGTCGTGCGGGCTTGCCTAACTCGTTTCTTGCTATCGGACGCACGTAGTTCTGGAACTACTTTAATTTTTTACTGTTAAAAAATGAAAAAAAAAATTGTAATTATATTTCTATAAATCTACATTCAAAATATAGTTAAAATTATAACTTGGAAATTTTTTGCTTTAGCACACTAGTAGCAATCATTATCATGAGGTCAGCATTGATTGTGTTAACGACAGGTCCATAATTCGGCCTTTGATCCCATTTTCAATAGATGAAATATAATTTTAGTACGTCCGACATTTTTTTTTAAGATTGCAGGTAACATTTCAATATTGCTAAAAATCTATTCAAGGCATTAAATAACAACATATTCATAAATATGAAGTTTGATCTAATTTGGTTAAGCAGTTGTTTGTATGAATTGCGGACAAAACATCTAAATTTTTGATCTTTGTCATTTTTTTTTTTATGTAGAAGATGGCAGATTAAGCAATATCAAGCTTAACATATTCTTACGGATTCAAACTACAACGGGAAAAATGTTTCGTCAAATTGAGTTCAGCTGTTTTTTCATGAAAAGCTAACGAAAAAACGTGACCCAACAGATAACAATTCACATGAGTTGTCTATTTAATAAAACGCTTACCTGCGTGCGTACGTAGGATAATAGGTGTCATGAAATTTTCATATCCGTCAAAGCAAATTTACTCGACAAACTATTATTTAGCGTCAGGCTAACGATGGGACGCATGGCATCAAGTCGGTAAGGACCACCTGCTAGCATCACCGAATTTATCACTCCGCCTCAAATTAATGATCTATAAAGACATTATAAGACTGGCCCTCCTTAATGGAGCATCGAGGCGTGCTAAGGCATATATATAGTAAGACATACTTCACTAAAGAGAGTAACACCAATAGGACGGCCACAACGCTAGCAAAACCATGTTCAAAGCCTCAGACTAGACTGAGAAAAATTAACTGTCTTGACTGATTCAAAACAACTAATGAGTCCCGTCACTAGATGGTGATTCCTAATTTCCATAATCTCCAAAATTTCTCCTATCCTCATCTCCCTCTTAAAATTTAGCCGATGCAGTACAAGAGATCTCTTCTATCCCAATTTATATGCCTGAATATCAATCCCACATCCACTGGGGATTAGAAAAAAACAAACAAAAAAAAACATGGGACGGATCATCGCCGAATCGTCCGAAGCTTAGACCTTGTTCCAGAAGTTGGTACCTGAGCATGCCTTCCTAGTGTAAGCCGCGTTCATGTCAATAGCAGATGTGTCTTCGTGAATATTACTTACATCAGGTAGATGAAACAAGCTTACATGCAACATTAACGAAGCTGATATAACATGTGACAAAATCAACCTTATTCTATACCCAAACTTACATTTTCGCTGCGTTTTCGTTTTTGACATCGCTTTCTAACCCTCTCATACCATGAAAATTTGAGTTCCTTTTACGAATTATTTCCTTATTTCATTATTATCACTACGTATTTCATTCTTTATTTTTATTTTATTTTTTAAACAAATAATTCATTCTATATTTCTACTACTACTGTATAAACTGGGATTTACTGTAATCCGAAACTATTATTGTTTTTTTGAGATAATATTTCAGGCATATCGAAATAAAAAAAACCTGTACCATTACAACCCTTGAAGGGTCTTGGGTTCAGTAGTTGCTAAGGATCTTACTGTTTCTAAGCCAACGGTTGTGCAAGGAGGTGATTTGGCCAAGAACACACTCAACTGCCAGATTTTTCCCCCATTAAGGAGTCCCAATTTATAGAGGGCCGATACATACAGGACCGATCCACGGCTGAAAACGGAATAAATAATTATTTGCCACAGCCGGTCTCGAACCTGGAACCTTGAAATTAGTAACAGTGTCCTACCCACTTAGCTACCCCGCTCCCAAGCCAAATATAGGCTTTATATTTATATTTTATAAATATAAAATATAAGATTTGCTTATGGTGTTATTTTCATTAGATAATTAATATATTTAGCATTACTTATTAATTTTAATTAATCGAATATATTAATTAATAATATAAAATAACTATATAAAAATAGAGACAAAATCAATAATTTGTATATTAATGGAAAATTAAAATAAAAAAAATATTTCGAGTCTCTCAAATAGCAGCAAATAACTAGCCGACGTACCAAGATTGAAAAACATAAGATCTAAATCTAAGAGATAGCGCATCTCACATCAGCAGTTATAAAAAGACTGATCAGATAAACATAGCACATTACTCAATAACAGTTTAATATATACTGACGAAAAAAGGGCCATGTAAAATTAAGTTTATTACTGTTAATGAAATTATCAATTTTTTTTACCGAGTAAAGATATTATTTTTTTAGTTTTTTTATCTCATTAATTAATAAATTCGATTAATTAAAATTATAAGGTAATGCCCAACTATATTAATTCTGTGATAAAAATTACACCATATGCAAACCTTTACATTTTATACACAAAAATGGCCTATATATGGCTTAAATATAATGTCGAGCAAAAAAAAAAAAAAACAATATATTGTTTTGGGATAATTTCGGAATAAAGGTGAATTATTTATTTTAAATGTGGCGAATGAAATAGCTAGTGATAATAATGAAATAAAGAAATAATTTATGAAAGGAACTAAATTTTTCAATGTATGAGAGGTTTAGGTAGCGATGCCGAAAAAGTTCACCGAATTGTGAATTGTGTAGTAGTCGGCTCATCTTTCTTCTGGTCAAAAATTCTATGCAATAATCTATATTTGAAAACGCAGCTTCATCACTAGGCTTTTTGCTAAGACAATGGTCAGAATTAGTTTTTCCAGTGTCTAATCTTCATGCTCCTAGAATATAAAGATTAGATTAAGGATGCCGCAAAGTGGGGTGGAAAAACGAGAGAATTAGGAGAGAAGAACTCCTTAACTGTTTCGAAATCTTCATAGCTTGATTAAAAATACTTCATTGATCAACAGTTACCTAAAGTAACCACCATATAAAAATTTAAAAATTATCTAATACTATTTTGGTGAACAAACACATTTTATTTGAGTGAAGAAGGAACTGGCACCTTCCTTCTGCACTCAAATAAAATGTGTTTGTTCACCAAAATAGTATTAGATAATTTTTAAATTTTTATATGGTGGTTAGTTGAGTAATAAGAAATTAGTAAAAGTATATAAATAAAATACAAAATTATTAAAATTGATTTTACTAAAGAAGAATAATTAATATTTAAACCTTTAGTCAGTATTAAAACACTATTTAAAAACATAAATATTTTTTTTTTTAGTATAGAAAAATAAAATACAAATCTTAACTTTAGTTTGAAAAAAAAAATCATTAATATTAATGATTTGTTTTAAATTTCCTCCAATATCATTTTCTGTTTTCTTCAATATCAAAATGGTTTTCACCTCATCATACAATGCTGATGATATATTAGTAGTTTTAGATGATTGGAATTTCAATTCATTGACTGATATCAATGGATCTAAGGAAATAAGTAATGAATGTGATATTATCGATTTGGGTATTTTTTCCGGTATTGTACTCTCGATATCTCAGCAAATCTGTTGCGGAACTCAAGAGCTTCTTCGGAGTCCATTCCAATCGGTAAGCATTAATGATATCTGCTCCATGAATCAAGAGACGAAACACATTTGCTGGTATATAGAACCAGGCATAAATATTTGCCGCTAGTTTGGCTGCTTCAGAGACTTATAAGCGAAAAGCCGCAATATCAAGAGGTAATCCTGAGGAAATAGTTTTAAGAAGAACACAACCTTTTGATAAGTCTCTCATCTACACCAGTGATGTAGGAAGCTGTTTCATATTGCGTGAAAAAGCTTCTCATGGTATACAGTAATTTATAGTCCCGTAGCTTCAAGGATGTCTACGAGTATTCCCAATATTTTTGGTTCATTATTATCAATGATGAACCTTTCTTATCAACCAAGAAAATACAAATTTTAGCTCCCTTCTAACTCAATTCGAGGTTTTACGTTTCAAGATACATAGAATCCAAAAATCAAATAATAATAAGTCCATCGTCCGTGGTTTTTCTCCGAAACTATTAGGCCGATTTTTTTTAGATTTGGCACTAAATTCACTGGTCACACAAGGTTGATCCTCGGAACACGATACAAAATGTCGAACCTATTTCTTTAAAAATTTAAACATTTTAGTTGAAGACTATATTTTGTGTGCTAACTAGATAACGGTGTGGCCATGACTATTAAATCAATTAAGACTGATTGATCCAGAGAGTTCCTCAAAAATCTCAGTAGCAACTTTATACTAACGGATAAACGGATTTATATCTCATTATACGATTTATAACTTTTTATAAGAATTTATACTTTAGAATAAATGGATTTGATCTTCTCTCAGATTTTCATTTGCTTAACTAACCGACAGAGATCCATTGAAATACGAAGTGAATGCTATGTACATTCGAGAAAAAACATATGTTTATATTGACAACGGGACTGACGTCTTAAATTTAATTTAATTTGTTGACTTCTGTTCGTCTAATTCACCCGCTTTCCCCATTATGCGTCGTCATTGGGGGTAGCCCAAGAAGAACACAATAATTTAAATATTATTTTGAACCAAACAAAAAAAAAATATTTTTCTAAACGATTCAATAAAGTTTTTTTTTAATCATAAATTCCGAAAGTAGTTTCCAGATCAGTTACTATTACATTTTTTTCTTCAGAAAACGTCTCATCAAACTTTTTTTTAATGAAGAAATAACTGATATTCAAAACCTAGATAAGGAACTAACAGTGGTGACTATATGTACAGAATAATCGATATAAGTTGAAACATTATACTCGATTAGATAATGAAGTTGCTACTCGTTTGAGTCATCTCTTGTTGGTCCATTATCTCCAAGGCTACCGCGATATCGTTGTTTGTTTATTATCGCCCACTTTACTCAAACTTTCATGCTCACTAAATAATCAACGCATTTATAAGAAGCTTACCTTTATATTATTGACAGAACCGAAGTAAATAAAACTGTTCAGCTGTCTGTATCAAATAAGGCTGACTTGATAAGTCCTACTTTTCTCCAAAGAGATATCAGAATTAAAATAAAAAATAAAATAATCACAAAACGAAAACAATAAAGAAGTAAACAAAAACGAACAAAGACTTTCATAGA
Organism: Rhaphigaster nebulosa; assembly: GCA_948150685.1. NCBI lineage: Eukaryota > Metazoa > Arthropoda > Insecta > Hemiptera > Pentatomidae > Rhaphigaster > Rhaphigaster nebulosa. Next base: position 231,359,240 of record OX411306.1, on the reverse strand, counting down.
AAAATTTTATTTTTGTGATACCATAATTTTGTGGTGTTAATATGTCATTTTTCATGTTTTTGGCAAAAGTAAAATTTGTAGTGAAATTTAAAATAGCTCATTCTATTTTTTTATTCTATTCTTTTTTTTTTGTTATTCTATTTTATTTGAATGAAAGTTTTTCAATACAACTTTTTTATAGGCTTGATATTGAACGTTGGCTTGAGATATAAAGTCGTATCTTTACCGAAAAAATTATCTATCAAAGTTTTCTATAACTTTACCGAATTATTTCTAATATATTTATTGGGTTATCCGAAAAATAATACAGAATTTCATGTTTTTTTTAAATTAACCCTTTATATGACAAACTGTATACGTTTCAGGGATTATTCTTTTGTACGGGTGTCTACACTTATTAATCCTCTTCCAAACAAAAATGTTTTTTTATCTTCTGTAGCATTTCACTAGTTGGAAAAAATTCAGTCTTTACTGAGATGTCAAAGCGTGATTTTCGCAAAATTTCGTTTTTCGAGTTTAAATTCGGTCGGAACGCGGTTTAAACAGCCAGAAACATTAATGAAGTCAGGTACGATGACAGTGTGAATTAGTACACCGTTCAACGATGTTATCAAAAATTTCGAGAGGGAGACTTCAGCCTTGAAGGAAAGGTTCTTTCCTTGATGACGATGTTCTGTGGTCTTTGGTCCAAGAAAATCCCAGAACAACTATTCGAGAACTGCAGAGAAACTTTCAGTTAGCATATCGACCATCGCTAACCACCTCAACGCAATCGGAAAGATAAAAAGGCTTGAAACTTGGATTCCTCATGCATTAAGCGACCGCCAAAAAAAATCTTAGTTATGAAGTTTGCACCCCACTTCTTTGCCGAAACAAGATTCTGCCTAATCCGTCTTACTCTCCAGACCTCTCACCTATGGACCAACATTTTTTTAAACATCTGGACCGATTTTTTAAAATCAAACATTTTATTGGTCGAAATTAGTTAGAAAATGAATTTTCAGAATATGTTAATAATAACGATTCAACATTTTATTTAGAGAGAACGGAAAAGTTACAACTCGTTGGCAGAAATGCATGAAGAGTAATAGAGCGTATTTTGATAAATAAAAATAGTTTCGTATCATTTATTTTATTTTAAAACCATAAACCTGCATTAATTTCCGGACAACCCAATACATAAGAATAAATTAGATATTACTTACTAAATAATTTTCTAACTATGTAATAGCTATAAAAATGTTTAAATTTATAAAAGATAATTTTACTACTTAAATTTCTTATAATCATTTGAAAACATATTAAGATATTATAGTTATAGAGCCCACACAGTCCAAAAAAGTGTTGCTATCCAAAAATACTAGACTACGGTATCGAAGATCAGTGAAAAGGGGTGGGAGTGCATTTTATATCCGTTTCAAGACCCCTAGAACACGATTATGGAAGTTTCAGAGACGTCTGAGATATATATATATATATATATATATATATATATATATATATATATATATATATATTATTTTTTTTTAAATTTATTTATTAATATATTTAATAAATTGGCATTTTCACGGGACCTCTTTGCGTCAAATGAGCTGAAATGCGGTATATAGGGTTGTTTTCGAGGTAAAACAATTATCATAAAATTAGGAATAAATTTCAGATAAAATTTTGATATGTTTATCGAAATATTAACTTTGATATTTGATAGTTTATAATGTTTTGCGCACCTCTACAGTCCTCCTAAATTTGAGTTGGTGCTAGAGAAGTGACTTTTGGGTATCTCAATTTTTTTCTCCCATTTAATTTATTTATTTCTCCCTTCCGAGCATTATTTCGGCTACACGGGTTCGGCAGTGGCGGGACATCAATAATGTACATACTGCTAGAAAAAATATAAATATACTCCACTATCATCTTATTCATGACTCTGTAACATATCCTTTCCGGTGGCCTTCCAGGAAAAGGACCTATTTTCTCCAGATTGAAGTGGGTTGGCTGCTGTTTTCCACCCGTACACAAAGGCTTTGTAGTTTTCTCTTAGATTTCAGAAGTTACTAGTTGAGAGAACTCTCTCTCTTTCGCTCAGATTATAACTTAAAAAAAAAAAATTAAAAATAAATATAAAAACGCTGCAACTTATTACACAATGGTTTATTATTTCCACTTAGTAATATTTCAAAAATATCTATTCTTTCCAAGTAAAAAAAATTAAGCAGTAGGCATCAAAGGAAAAGAAATTGCGTTAATTTAAAAAATGTGTCAATGCAAGTAGTTTGTGATTTAAAACGATAAATAGGAAATATTTGATGTGCACTTCAGTAGGAAAAAAAAGGAAAGACTAAGGAAGCTAAAGGAAGTGCAGAAATAATCTAAGGAAGGATACAGCAGAGATATACGAGTAAGTCAGAAGCCCAATAGATAAGTCAGGAGGTCTACGAAGTTCATTATGCTATATCTCAGCTCATGATGGTCCGATTTAAATAATTTTTATTTCTTTTTGTAGGAAATTTCATCAGCTTTCGTTTAAATATAATAAAAGCGCCAATACAAAATATTTTGCGGACGGATTTGTTTTTATTCGATATTTGGATTCTACGTATCTTGAAGCGTAAAACATCAAATTTTGAGGAGGGGTTACAAAATTCCAAAGGTCTCTTATTGAAAATAATAAACCAAATTGGTTCGGTTTCAACTTATTAATGTGCATACATGTAATAATTACTACATGTTAAAATATATCAGGACGAATTTATATTTATCTTTTTATTTACAATTAAAATTTTATTTTGTCCATTCAATCCACACGAGTCGATGGTTCCGTGAGCAGTGTTGTTTATGTTTTATATCGCGAGGTATATTTAGAGTTCTAATCGACTCTCACGCTCGATAATCCCCTAATATCGACATCCAGCAATAAAATTTTATGTTTGTACGAGATTACACAGCTATATAGATGGCTTAGAGGGCAAAAAAAACAGTAAGTTCCGATGACAGAGTGAGTTAGGCCGCATGCAATCCCTATGATCGGATCGGGTCCTCTATTCAACTCCTTATTCTGTTAGATAATTTTGTCGAATATAAAGCGTTATCATATCCAAAACAAAAAAAAAATCTATTTATATAGATTTTATAGACAGATATTTTTCCTGGTTCACAGAGCGTAAGCGAAGTTCAGTTTTAACTCGGGCGTTCCGCTTTTCGGTTTAGGAATTTTTATTTTTTAATTCTGATCCTAGATAGCGTAGTTTAAATGGACTCTATTACTAAAAATCTGTTTATTTCGCTGTGACGACCAAATTCGCAGGTCGATTTTCTTCAAATTTTACGTAAGTATTTATAAAAAGGCATTTAAAACAACGTGTGTAAGAAATGTATTTCTTTTTTTTTCGCAATAGAATGCATAGTGAAGGAAAAACAAAATGAGATAATTACAATAATTGTAAGAAGATTAAATTATTTTTTTAATGGAAAAATTGTTTAATGGGTTGTATGGTTATTAGTGAATTTTCATTGATATCGAATCTTATCGAATTCTGGCGGTTTTTTTTAGAACACATATAGTGTTGTTTTGTTTAAGTATTTATATTATACTTCTGTAAGGGTATATTTTTTTGTAAATTTTTTGGTTTGAGATTGTAAATTTAGCATTTTAAGATATGGAAATTAAGGACGTTAAAAAGTACTAAAAGAAAATCATGTATGGATCATTCTTCGTAAGTTGGAAGATTTGCTAGTAATTTTGTAATTACTTCAGATAGCACTATAATTTCGTTTTTGTTTTTTTAAATTTTTTATTGATTTTGAATACATCTCAGATATTGAAGCAAAAATATCCCATCATAACTGTTTCTAGAATAGAAAAATATTCAAATTTTCAAAAGTAAGGGAATGAGGGTGTGTGTGTGTGTGAGGGAGTGAGCATAGTAGAGTAGAGAGTGAGGTTGAGAAAATATTACAAGGAAAAAACAATAAAATAAAATATATAATTTTATTGAAATATCTTTATTTTCAATAATTTTTGTTAAATTATATTTCATTATAATAAATCACTTTTTAATGCAAATCTTCAAACCAGTAGACGGCAACATCAGATAATGCTTAACAAGTAAAAAAGGAATACTATACAACTCTCAGTGTAATTAGGGATATAATTACAATTGCATATAAAGTATAATAGAATACCTACTATAAAACATTTATGAATTTTTAATTTAATTAAGACTAGAAATGAAGTATGTATTTGATCTCTAGCCTTAATTAAATTCAAAATTCATAAATGTTTTTTAATACTAATTTATATTACGTTTAATTTAATATGTATAAGTATATGTATTTTGACGACACATAATTTAATATGTATAATAATTCTACATACGGATTACGTAATTTAGGACGTAAAAATTATTGTTAATATGAAAGCTAACCCCTGATAATAAACCATGCTTTATCGAAATCAACGAAACTATTTCTGACAGATGCATAAAAAAAAAAAAAAAATCCGGTCTCTTCACGGGACTGTGATATCCCTATTTTCCAAGAATGGCCCATATATTGTAAATATGGTGACATAAAAGGCACCTCCTCGAGAGAAGAATTATGAAGTCTTGTATCCATGGAAACATTGTTAAACTTTTGAGGATGCCAAAAAAAATCCTTGCGTTTCTCAAACAGAGTCAATAACTAACCAGTCAGCGTTTTAACATTTCAGGCTCCATCTAGACTGAAAAATAAAGGAGCTGATCAGAGGTATCACATCTCACTTCAACAAAATAAAAAATAGTTACCAAATTGAGATAGCCCATCACTGTCCTGCTAAGTTGAAAAGCCCTAACTCCAAAATATTTTTTATAATACATTTTTGAAGTGTACCCGAGTTGGTTACCTAATTAATTATTATAATTATAATTACTTAATTAAAGATATCTTTTTATGATATTAGAAAGGTCTAGGTACAATGATTGGATTTAAACATTCGAGTTCATTACAAATAATCTAGTCAATGAATGTTGAAAAGGGGAGGGAGGGGGAGGAGTGTAGACGGATGAGGAAATGGCCAAGATTGATTTCAGGACTTTGTTTGGACTAGTTAACAGCTGAACATACTAAAAGTTCTGAGATCTAGGAGCAAAGGTAAAGAGAGTAGGAGAGGGAGAGGAGGCCGGGTTTTTCGGTTGACCGTTTATATCTCAAAACCAATTGGTCAAAGCTAAAAATATTTCATTTAAAAAATTGAAGAGCATTAAATTCCCAACAATCATGTTCCTATTAATTTTTTTCGTATCTCATATAGTTTAAGAAATATACCCTCTTCAAAGTAACAAATGATAAAGACTAATGGAAAAGTTTAGTCCAGCATCCTATAGTACGAAGCCAATTTTTTTTTTTTTTTTCAAATTTTTTACATTGAAGAGCTTTTATTTCTTCAACTATAACAGATACGAAAAAAAAATAATATGAACATTCTTGCAGGAGTGTTTAATACTCCTTAATTTTTTAACTCATACGACCAACCGTTTTCGACATACAAATGGAAAACCGAAAAACATATTCTTCTCCCCCGCCCTACTCTCTTTGCCTCTGCTCCTAGCTCCAGGGACTTTTAGTATGTTGGCCTCTTAAGTAGTCCGAACAAAGCCGTGAAGTCAATTTGACTTGGTTTGATTCGAATTAATAATTGAAAATAAATTAATGAAAGCATAAGCTAGAGAACAGATACAAAAACTGTTATTAGTTCACTTGTTTGAGGATATCAAAACAAATCCTTGACCTTCTCAAATAGTTGTAAGTAACTATCCATTAAACGTTTCACCAATTCAAGGATCGTGAGGAAAAAAAAACATATTACCACAGACCAAAGAAAGTACATCTCACTTCATTAGTCAAAAAAATACTAATCATATAGAAATAGTGTCTAACACAGTGTTTCTCAATCTTTTTGTATTTGCGACCCAATTTTCAATCACAATTTTCATCGCGCCCTCCCATACAATATTTTTCACCAAAGTCGTGCTGTAAGATTAGTTTCTATTGAATATAGTTTACAAAATGAAATAATGCATATATCGATTCTAATTTTCAAATATATTATATATCAATTTAATATTCAAAAAATATTAATGCATAGATTTGTCTCGAATATTCTACATCGTGAAACCAGAATCACTTATAAATATTAATCATGTTTTTGATTTACTTTTGATAAGTTAATTATTAAATACATTGTGCAATACCTATTTATAAGTGTAAAGTGTATTTTATTTTTTTATTACGTCAGAATGTTTTATGTAAACTAAATTATGTTCTTATTTTTTCTCGATATATTTTTTCTCGATATACTCGCGCCCCCCTTTAGTATTATCACGCCCCCCTAGAGGGGCGCGACCCTAGGTTGAGAACCATTGGGGTAACATAAAAACATACTCTATTTGATACATTTTTCCTAAACTGTCGATTGAGATGTGCCATATCTGATCTCTGTTTATGTGTTGATATGTTTTACAGCTTTGATGATGTCTGAAATGTTGACTGATAAGTTATTTACTGCTGTTTGAATGTCTCAAGGCTTTGGAACTTCCAAATAATGCCCTATCAATAATGGGAATAATCTCTGGTATCTATTACACCACATGGCTGTAGCCTGCGTGAGTTAATTAGAAGAGTTGATCCTAATCAGCCCAAGCCCAAATTACCCGATAAGCACGTAGCTTCGAGTGTAGTACTCTGCTATTTTGGGTTGTGCTGTCAATTCCTCCATCCTGTCCTTCTGTTTACTCTTGAGGACAACAGCCATCCACGATAATGACCAGCCTCAATCGATGATTGGTCGACGTAGTGGGGGTCCCTGTAGTCCAGTGTCCAATTGGCATGAGTGATCGCTGGGTCTTCGGCTCTCCGGTCCGCCGCGACTATGACATCAGTGAGTGTTTCTCGATGAATATATTCATCAATAAATCCAGAATTCATTAATAGATATGCATAAGAGTAAACGTATTAGAAGGCTAGATAACACATTAAGCACAGGTAACACATTTATAATTATTTCATCCTATACTTCTTCTTAGACCAAACCGCAAAGTGGTCTTCTAAGTACCCTAAATCAGAACCATCTCAAAATACCGATTCAAGTATATACCACCATTTTGGAATAGTTCATGTACTTATTCCCGTGTTGATGAGAAAAATTGGCATTTCTACAGTTCTATTTGCTGAAACTGCTACCTATCATCACTCGTACTCTGAAGTTTGGAATTTGATTTCAAAATTCGGAATCACTTCATTATCCATGAATATGCAATGGTACTGCTGGCACCTCTATTTGACCTCAATGAAACTTTTTGGTGGATGAAGGAATTTTTAAAAGTAATGTTTGCACTTTTTTGAATAGTTCAAATAGTGCATCTTTTGAGCGAAAACGTGCGCAGTGTTCTAGCTTGTTTCATTTAACCAATTTGGCTTCTATTTACGTTGAATATCCAGTTGCGTAAAGCTGCGAACTTGGGGGGTATTTTGATTTTAATTCCTGAAAGCATTGTTCTTACTAAACGTGCAAAGAAAAGGATATTAGAGGAAAGTTTTAGAGAAGTTCTGAAAATTTTATCATCAATGTTTATTAGATTGCAGATTACAAATTTCAATTTTGCCATCTCAATTTTTTTTCTGGAATTATAAAAAAATAATATTCGAAAAACGTGTTTTTTTATTTCTTTTTTGCTCATAATTAGAAACCATTAGCTCGAATAACTTCTAGTCTTCATTTTACATTAAATTAAACAAGAGTCAGACGCCGACAATTTTTGTTTGGTATCTCTTGTATGCTCCGTTTTGAAGCGAGGGTGAGTCGAAATCAGGAGATTTAATGTAGCCCAGTCAAATGGGGACCAGAAAATGGTGGAATGTTTTGGATAAGTTCTAAAAAATGTAATCGTTCGTGCTTTTTTGGGGTGCTGATTATAAATTTCAACTTCGCTACCTAAATAAATAAATTTCGATATTACGCCTCATAATTTTATTGCCATGAAACTGCTGAATTATCTATATGACCGTTTAACTGATTTAACATGCCTCATACAGTCTACAAGATTCTTTGACATGAAGTATTGGTAGCACTATAATTTCATCTGCTATTCAGCCAACTGCTCACAGATGCTCACGAAGAAGCCCAAGAAGCTAGGAAAACAAATTATTGACAGTATCGATGTCAGCTTCAAGTTCAAAGGGTCGCTACCAATGAGGTTTTTATCAACATGCTTCAACTGCCATTCCATGCTTTTATTAATAAATTAAGGACAAACCAAAAAACGAGAATTCTTGATCTCCGAGAAGATGCACCTAATCAATACAGTTGCGTAAAATTAGTTGTTTTAAAAGATATATTTTACTTACCATTATTGCACTTTTTTTTTGTATTCAATTTATGTTAAATATATAAAAGATATATATTAATACTATGTTAAGGTAATGGCAAGGTCCGGCAAGTGGGCCTAGTGGTCCTTTTTGCCAATAATGCTATGTAAAAAGTTTTTAAATTATTATTTTCTTTAGTAAAATTGATAGTTGATGTTCATATATTTTTTTTTTAACTGTCCCTTTGATTTATTCAATTATTTATCATGTATTTTGAACTATATGTGCCCATAACTATGAAAGTGATCTAAGTCAAAATTAAAAAAAAATGAATTTATCACTCATTTCACACGACATGATTTTAAACTAAATTTTTTCAATGTAATTTTTACGATATCGTCAAAAATGAACCTTTAGATAGTAGTTGTAATTACAACGTTATACTGAATTCATTTAGTGTTGATTATGGAAGTAGTCTAAGTCAACAATTTAAAGAAATTATATAAACCTAAAAGAGGAAGACCAAAAATATACGAAAATATTCAATTACTTCCATTATACAACACCACTAGACCAGTACCGGAAGAAAAACATGAAGATCTTATGTGTTTACTACCATAAACCCCTCCATTTTTTCAGGAACATTTTAAAAATGTTAAAAACTCGAAATTATGATAAAAATGGATTACTTGTTAAAAATGATTAATAAATGTTTATGAATTATTTGGTTAAAGTTGTTGTTTCAAATAAAAATCACAATTTTTTATTATTTTAAGTCAATTATAGGACATTCATTTAATTTTGAAAATGGTCTAAGTCAATTCAAGCTTTAAAAACAACATTTTCCTATGAAATTTACACAAAATTTCATATCTATAATAAATTTCCATTAATCAAGACTAATAAAATTATAAATTGAAATGTCACATAATATAAAAATATTTTATAATTTATTCAAATGCCATTCATTAAATATCTCGAAACAAGAAATATATGACTTAGACCACTTTCATAATTATGGGCACATATCTTTAAATGTTTAACTCCTACTGAATCGGGATTTGATGCGTTCGATTCGGCGTTGAAAAATACATTATAAGAACTCTCTTGTTTTTTTTTAGCTAAAAACAAGATGAGAGCACTTTGCAACAGCCCCCCCCCCTCCAAAAAAAATAACATAAATGAGCAAATTTTCAAAACTTCTCCGAAACCTTCCACCGAGAACCTCTCTGACCCGTTATTATTTTATTTTTATTTTTTTCTAGTTTCTAATGAGTGGATGCTCCTAAATGATGCACCAGACGAAAATAATTATAACTAAATTAATTAATTAAATTATATAAAATCTAATCTTGTTTAAATTAGTACAGGTTGGTGCTACTATAATAAATGATAGTTTTCATACAATGAGAGAAAAACCGTAAAGAGATTAATTTTTGTACTTCCGAGAAAAATTAGAGATGGAAAAGTTGAAATTCGTAATCAGCACCCAAAAAAAAACCCACATTAATGAGCAAATTTTCAGAACTTTCCATGGATTCCCCATTCAGGTGGCCATTTGATTGGACTATAAATAAGTAAAAGATCATGTTGTAAGTTAGTAAGTAGTGGATATATTTTTGGTATTCAGTAGTGTCCAAAAAGATTTTATTAGTATATACTTAATAGGTGGTAAGTTTGTTAGTAAAGGGTAATTTAGAGCATCTTACAGGTATCCTTGATAATAGTCGTCCAGATATTTTTTTTTTAGTTTGGTGAGGCTCTCGCTATCAGTCTCTTTTCCAGATGAAGTTCAAAATAAAGCACTTCGTGAAATGTAAGAATTGGCGAATTAAGTTCCTCCTTAGGTTTCACTTTTGTCATAAACTAAAAGTTAACATTGAACCATGTTCTGTAAAAACGAGAAACCTCTAAGTGAAAATTTGTTTATGAGAAAACTTCAGAATTCACACGTTTACTTCCGAAACCACATTCATACAACTATTTATATCCAATTATGACTTTAATTGTGAGACACTAATTACGGCTCAAGGCTGTACTTTTTCAAATAGAATATGCATTTCCTCCCGTAGACGCTTATTCCAATAAAATAAAAAAACCTTTACTATTACAACCCGTGAAGGGTCTTGGGTTCAGTACTTGGTGAGGGCCGTTCAGCTGACATCCGCATGATGGTACAGAAGGATCAATCTAATTAGGGATTGATAAATTATTTGCCACTTCTATAAATTTGTTTTATTGAAAACTGGTTTCGAATGTTATACATTCATCCTCAATTCAAGGTTTATGCGAGATATCCTAAATGTTAGTTCAATGCGAGTAGAAACCAGTACAAACTTTTCTGTTTGATATAATCAATTAAAACCTTGAACTGAGGATTAATGTATAACATTCGAAACCAGTATTCAATAAAACAAATTTATAGAAGTGGCAAATAATTTATCAATCCCTAACACTCATTCATTCACTCATAAATCAGATTATAAGTTAATAACCAAAATATACTCTTTATTTTAGTTTTAACCGTTGTATTTATTTATTTTTACACTGCTCTCCATTGTATTTAATTTTTAGGCTGTTTATGTCCGCATTTCATTAACATATAATATTTAGATGCATAGATTTAATATTTACGTTTCACCATTGTACTTACCTTTGAGCCTTATTTTAATTGTTTTATATTATTTTATATACTGTTAAAACCCCACCTCTACTCAGTGGCTTATGTTAAATACGCACCGAGGCGAACATCTAGACCCAATTCATAAGTCAGATTTAAGACATTTCACTCTACAAATACTAATCACTTAATACGGATTCCCATATATTTATGTTAATTATAAAGGTACGTAAACATAAATAAAATAAAGGAATGATAATATTTTATTAAGAAAAACTTTTTATTCTCTATCCCTTTAGCTGATTGATCAGATACCGACAAAAAAACACAAAAATGGTTTAATAACTTCAAGATGATTATCGTCTGGATGGTACGAAATCTTATTACTACTGATAAATGTTCGATTTTACGAAATATTCTGTGTTGTATCCAATATTAGTGTAAAAAATGACATGGGCTGACATTCTTTATTTTACTTTTTTTTTATTTTCAAGGTGGGTTTTAAGGATTGGATTGTAACCCAATAGCAGCTCAATGATGTTTAACAAAGTTATCCGATTCGCTCTTAATGCTACCGCTACTCAAGTTTTCTAAGCTTTATTCCTTATTCCTTATACGTTTCATAACTTCTCACATTTTTTGTGTCTCTTCGTGTAAAAGTACTTCAATGTCTTTATTAATCTTCCTTATACCAAATGCTATGGTAATCAAGAATTAATGTGAATTTAACTCCTTTCATGATAATTATGGTTTTTTATCCAGCATGTTAGTAAATTGGCAAAGGGATTACAATACACACCATTTAATATATTGGTAATATTACAGCGCAATAGGTAACACCAAGAAATGCGAAGAAACTAGAGAGATTGCATGTGGTAGTCTGTTTGAATAACAGAAACCTATTAACATTTTTGTCTCTTTCTTTATTTATTTACACTTAACAACTATTCCTATTTAGAATAATATCGAGTTTATTTAATTTTAGAAATTTTTCAATGTCTGCTTAAATAATTTAAAAAATATTTTTAATTTTTTTAAATTCAGGTCTTGTGACGCCGCCGACATCCGATGTCTCAAGGCATTGCCTTGGCATTATTTACGCCTATAATTTTCCTTTTCTACTTTTTTTTCTTCTTCTCTAATTCTCCTTTCCTATATTCCTATAATGCTCCTTAATTGTATCTTTCTTTTTAGCCCTGATGAAGAACTACATTGACCTACAATGTGGGTTGAAATGTCTCTCGCTCAGTCTCCACTGGCTTTCAATGCCAGTGACGCAACTGAGTGACAAGCGTTGGGATACTCTGGAGTCATGCTTTTCCATCCATAAATGGGGGACAAGCCTGGCTCGGGGAAATATATATAATAAGTTTGCCTGCGTTTAAGATGTTATGTTTATTTTATTTTATACAAGATTATTTATTATTTCTTGCATCAAGTTTATTTTTTTATTTTATTATTTCATTTTTTGTAAATATAGTATGAATGGTTTATTTTATCATTATTATTATTGTCCCTGCTGAGACAGAATGTAATATTGCTCAATAAATAAATAGTTAAATTTAAAATTAATAAATAAATAGTTCCCACTGTTTATGTTATTCCTGACCGCTACTCTGACCATCTCCATCTTGATGAACTATAAGGTCAGCCATCAATAAATAAATATATAACGGTAGTTTACTTAATTATTTAAAGACTTTTATAATTGATTTGACCAAAAATCAATTATTTTTTAATGATTAAATTTTTCTTTTAATATACTCTGAAGTTTTTTTGTTTATTTTTCTCAGCTATTAGGACCCATTGGACGAAAATTTTTGATCGAATTCGGGGACGGACAGACGGTGCATTCGTCTTGTTAGTAAAATTCTGATAAGCTAGCGTATTGTTGTGTTAAGACAATACATCAATGACATTTCTTGGAAACATTATGACAATTTTCTGAGATTGATTGGTATAAATATTGATTTATCAATGCTTAAACCATTCCTCGAAATTCTCCTTAAAATTCCTAAATATATTTACTTAAAAGTCCATAAATTACTTCCTGTCTAAAACGGAGAAAATCAAACAGCTATGAAGATAAAATGTATTATCTCAGGTTTTTGGCTGCTTATCTCGGAGGTCGTACTATAAAACTCAGTTAGATCCATGACATTTACGAGGGTTTTGTTCTGTTATAATTTTTTTTAAATAATGTGGATTTTTTCCGAAAAGAATTGAAAAGTTTGTAAATATCAATATTAAAAACGCATCATAAATAAGTAAACAACCCTTGAAGAAACCTACAGTTTACAAGTAAGTTGTTTTGTTTTTTTAGTTTTTTTTTTTACCTAATGGCTTCAAATATTTACTGATGACTTAAAATAAATTTAACATGAGTTTGATTTTCATTGATTGTGTTCATCAGTATATCTAAGATTTGCTTGATCGAAATTAATTCATTATTAATTATAATTAAAACATTAAATAAACACTCAAGGAGCTTAAATAGACAGTATTTCTAAGGAAATTTTCAATCCAGATTAGCAAACAAGATATGGTGGTACATACGACTCACCCATCTTTTAATAAAATTTTTGATCATCTAGACTAAAATTTCTCAAGTATAATAGACTGGAAATATGAGCGTCTGTCATCCTGGATCGGTTACAATCAAATTTTATAGGTAAGCGAATTCATCATTTTCGTCACTTATTTCAGATTTTCCTCAGTAACTTACTTTCAGTGCATTTTAGGTAAAGCTTTGACCTAGACAATTTTGAAGAACGCTAAATTTTCTTTAAGTTTTACGCTTAGTATTTTTTAAAATTCGGAAAAGTCACTGAGATATGGGACCGTACAAATTTGCTTAATGCCAAGAAAATGCAAAAGTTGGATATTCATTGGTTTCGCCTTAATAACAATCTTTCAGTACACCAATGCAAAATGCATAATAACCAATCTTATAGAGGATTAAATTTCCTACAAGATTCATACAAAATATTTGTAAATTCTCTCAACAGACGCCAAAAAATATTCAAATAACAATTTTGTAGAAAGTGGACTTTTTTTAGATTTTTCTCAGTAACTCGTTTCCACTGCATTTAAGGTGAATTTTTGACATAACCAATTTTTAAAAACGTTAAATTTCCTGCACATTGTATATGTAATATTTTTTTTTTATTCGGAACAGCTGTTGAAATGCGGGATCGTAAAGACCAGTAAAATATCAAGAAAACGGAAAAAGTTAGATATTCAGAGGTTTCGTCTTAACTATTTTTTAGTGCAAAATGTATAATAACTAACAATCTTGTAGAGATTTCAATTTCCAACAATATCCATATAAAATATTTGTAATTACTCTAAATAGACGCAAGTAATATTAAAATTACAATTTTAGAGAAAGGGAAATTGTGAATATTCTCAGAGTATCAAACTTTTTGCGTCTTCTTGGAAATTTTGCAGATGTTTGCGGCCCCGCATTTTAGCAGCTGTTTCGAATTTCAAAAAATATTATTCATAAAACTTGCTGGAAATGTAACGTTTTTTTTTAATTAATTATGTCAAAGATTTACTTGAAATGCATAGGAAGCGAGTTACTGAGGAAAATATAAAAAAGTCCACTTTATCTAAAATTGTTATATGAATATTTTTTGGCGTCTGTTGAGAATATTTACAAATATTTTGTATGAATCTTGAAGGAAATTTAATCCTAATCTAACAAGATTTGTTATTGTGAATGGTCAGAAACCAAGTAATATTCAAATAACAATTTTAGAGAAAGGGAAATTGTTACTTCAATATTCAAGAAAACGCTAAAAGTTGGATATTCAGAGGTTTCGCCTTAATTTTCTTGAATGTTTCTCGGACTATTACTGGAACGACTAGACCTGTTGTTCCTAACAAAAAATTTTGAAGGACCTCCTAATTCCTAAAAACCGTAAAATTTGTTTTCTTACATAAGTAGCTACTGACACTTGCATAAACATGAATATGTGCAGACAGGGTGTCCCTGAATTCTCAGGAACTATTTTGTAAAAATTATTTCTTGGATCAAAACAAACATATT
This sequence comes from Rhaphigaster nebulosa, assembly GCA_948150685.1. Lineage (NCBI taxonomy): Eukaryota > Metazoa > Arthropoda > Insecta > Hemiptera > Pentatomidae > Rhaphigaster > Rhaphigaster nebulosa. Next base: position 231,344,223 of record OX411306.1, on the reverse strand, counting down.
TCACTATGTCGTCGTTACCATGGTAAACCTAAGAATGTGAAAATCACTACTTTTCAGAATAGAAATTTTTTTAGAATTAAAATAAAAAAGTGACATTCTTCAGTGAATAATGATTTCGATTATTTTAAATTGTTTTGTTGGTGTTGTATTTCTTTTATATCATAGTTTCATGTGTAATTATTGTTTTAAATTTCTAACAATATGCATATTCGTTCCTTTCACATGGAAACTTCAGACTTTCAGACGTTTTTCGTAAAAATACAACTGCGATTTTAGCACTTTCTAATGTCGTTACAGGTTTGTAACTTTACTACAGATTGTATTAATTGAAATGCTATCGAAAAATAACAAAAACAAAAAAACGAATTTTGCACCTTCGTAAATTGAAGTATCAACGACATATAAACATGAGTATACGTTATTTACTAAAAACATTTATAAATTAAATAAAAATCTTACTTATTTATTTCATAGGTTGAAGCTTGGTGATTTTTCGAAAATGGGGAAACACGATATGACTCTTAGAATGATTAAACAAACACCAATTTAAATGTAATTTTTTACAAAAAAAAAAAATATTCTTAGTATATTAAACTTATTCCTACTGCTAATATGATAAAAATTGATCTCAAACTTAAAGTTTATTAAAAAATTCCGTTTTCAAACCATTTTATCTTTTTTAAATTATGCCATATTTAACATGATAAAAAATTAAGTACGGTGGAAAAATGTGCACTAAATTTTACAAAGTTCGACTTTGCAGGACTGTAAAATTTTTATTTTTGAAGGTAGTTTTGCCTCTTTTTTTTAAAGAATTTTCCTTTGGCGATTATGATTAAATATAAACTTCAACCATATGTTTCACCCACGTCCATTTTGATGAGATTTATGACCCCTACCATATGGGGTAAGTGCATACAAGGAACACTCATTATTAAAACCTTACATCAGGCTGTGAGGAAAGTGCAAAATAGTTAGTTTCCGGAGGATTATTATTAAAAAGTTATAACTTGTCTGAGAATCACATTTCACAATCTTCAGCGACAGTTATGAAAATGCAATGAAAATGCAATGCAATAAATGCAATGAAAAAAGGGATTTTTATTTCAATGAGCTTTTACCCTATAGCTTCGGCAAAACATGAAAGATACATGTAGGAATAAGATTACACCACTCACACTTGTTCACAACAGAGGTCTGCACTTACCCCAACTGTCAAGTTTTGCCGGGGCAACACTCACTAGTGCTTAAAAACTAAAAATCCAACAAGGGGAAACTAAAATCACGAAGTATTTTGAAGAATTGCTTTTGAAAGTTTCATTTACCACAAAAACTGAAAAAAAAATAATAAAGCTTAGTGGTGGGTAAACACCGATACAACTGGACAACAGAAATTGAAGGATCTAACTTAATCAACAGGTTGGAATTGATATCTTTATAACTCGTTATACTTTACCTTAGCGAGCTCTCGTGACTGATTTGTGATAAATCACTGTTTAGACTTCATACTCTCGGAAAGGCTGTTCTTACAAGTTCAGGATATGGATTTTATGAGATAATTACGGATTTAAGCCGAAAACGCAGTCTTAAATGAGATGCCCCATAATATTTTTCGAGGTTTTATGGACATAATTTTCTTAAAGTGTTTCTATTAACCTTTGATAGAAGACTCCGTAACAGTTATTGTTTCGGAAAAAATGGTTCTTAAAGAATAGCGTACTCATCTAAGCACTGTTTCATATCTACCTGTACTATCATTCGCGTACAGCTTCATTTTCTCAATATTCTATCCTGTGACTAACAAACAAATGAGTTCTCTCTAATAAAACACCCAGCGAAAACATACACACTATAAATTCCTTATCAGAAAACAAACTGGAAAAGCCTCCTGTACGGGGTGCTGATCTGTTTGCTGATAAGACTAGATACAGAGAGAACGAGGCCGATTCATTCGCCAGATAACAAACTTCAAACTATGAGGAATTTTGGTCTCTATTTTACAATGCTTACAATCACTATATGGCTAGTATACAAACAGATTCAAATTGTTTGGTTTCAGATTACAATAAAGGATGGGACAAAAATAACTGACAAATTTTAAAGGGAATTTAAAAACAAACCAATGTCTCTAGGAAAAAAAATAATTTTGATTTCAAAAAGTACCTTAAAAATCTGGTGCGGAGCGCGCATCACACAACTTTCCCTTGCCGTCCTATAATTATCTTTTTAATACAATTTTAAAGAGTTCACATAAACATTGGTTCTAATAAACTCAGCAGCACACACATCTTCTCCCACTTATGTACAATAAAAAAGATTTTTAAACAATTTTAGTACATCAATCCTGTACACTACCTATATATTTTAACTTTGTCAAGTTGCAAATATATTTTAAAAGTTTCTGTTTTAGTTTCCATGGAAACATTTTCTTTCCATTAAAAAATGTGAAAGTAGAAATAATTAAGTTAATTTCCGCTTTTGTATTCTTAAATTACTTTATTACAGAGCGTATTGTTTACAACAGATTGGCGGATTGGTGGGAGGAGGTTCGGTCGCATCCGTCTCCTTTCAGATGCACTTGGTTATCCATCAAGGGTCTTGTGCTCCTCATAAAATACACTGTATCTTTGTTAATTCTGGTCCGATTTTGATGATTCTTTTATTATTATTTAGATAATTTAATTACATTTCATACAAAATAACACATAATTTACCGTACAATGCATAGTTTTTAAGCTATACGCAAATAAAGTATTCTTTTCATCATAACTTTTTTCCCTGCAATTCCTTGGTGATTTACTACATAAATGAAAAGTTAAAGGCCTTTATGAAGAATAATCTAGCCAGTTTTCATCAAAATCGTTAGAGCCGTTTTCGAGAAAATTGTAAAATCCATGATATAATAGCTATTTCCGGTTAGTCCGATGCGCTGTATCTTTGCTAATACTGTTCCGATTTTGATGATTCTTTTATTGTTTTTTAGATAATTTAATTACCTTTCATACAGTTCTATACATAATTTACCGTAAAATGCATACTTTTTATGCTATGCGCAAATAAAATATTCTTTTCATCATGACTTTTTTCCCTGCAATTCCTCGGTGATTTACTACATAAATGAAAAGTTAAAGTCCTTTATGAAGAATAATTTAGGCAAATTTCATCAAAATCGTTAGAGCCGTTTTCGAGAAAATTGTAAAAAAAGTGTAAAATCGATTATATAAAGTGGCACTTCCGGTTAGTCGATTTTGACGAAAATATTGCTGTAACATCACATGCATGTGCCAACCTTAAATATGTAATTTCAGTATCGTACAACTTTTCGTTTTTGAGCTAGACTGTTCACATACACACACACAGACCATTTTGCGAGGCTTGGTCATTTGGACTCAGGGGACCTTAAAACGTGTATTTCCATCGAAAACTCTAATTCGAAAATTTTCACGATCGCAATACTTCCCCTTACTATATACTTGGTATATAGGTAAGGGAAAGTAAAAATAGTTCTATTGCAGTGGATTTTATTAATTCCGTCTCCCAAATTTTGGCTGTTATTGACTACGCATTGTTGAAGATGTTCCTGGAACCATTTTTGTGTCATTTCTGGTGAAATGGCATTGAAACTTCATGCCTGATCCTCTCCGTTAAATCGTCCAGAGAACGAGGTCGGTGTTTCGTCTTGTATCTTCTTCTTTATCTAACCGCAGCCCGCGTCCATTTCCTGACCATTACCTCTCTATCTGTAACCAATTTCTTAGCCTCAAAAGAGTGAATCCTCTGTTCCTTGCCAGGTAGCTTTCCCTCTGTCTTAGCTTACCATACATTTTTTGGTAGTCTTTTGATCGGCATTCTTTGTACATGGCCGAACTAGATCAATTCTCTTTTATGGATATTTTGTTTGTGTACTATGTATTGCCACAATACGAAAAAGTATAAATCGAATCGGACATTCTCTCACTCAATACTACTTATCTTTTTTTTTTTTTAAATATCAATCTTCACTTTTTAATAATTTAATCATGCATCTTAATTAATTGTGGCATATGGCAATATTACAGAAACATTAATGAAGGAAAAAACACTTTTAATTAAAAAATAACTTGAATAACAGAAATCAATTCAAAATATTTTATTGAATTCATTAAAGTACAAAATAATATTGTTAGCATAAATAATGATGTTTTCAATTACCTATTTATACAGAAGTAATTATTATAATATCATTATTAAAATATTAATAATAATTTATTATTATCTTTATCAAGAGAGTGTTATAAAGTTAATTTATAATCAAAGTTTGAAGGAATTCATTATATTTGGCGCGTAAACTTATAATAATATAATTTATATCCGGTAGATACTGAAACTAAAAAACTGGCATTATTCTCAAACAAATATATGTCAATGGGAGCTTTTCAAATGAAATTTGTATGTTCCTTTAGGAAACATAAAAAAATTTGTATAGCAGCACTCTTCTTCCAAATGAACGATAGTGAAAGTACACCATATCACTTACAATTAGTGTAATAAGTAATTTTTTTTAAGCAATCCTGTCATTAAGGCCGGTTGATAAGCCCCAAAGTGTATTAAATTTAGCTTTTAGGGTGGGCATGTTTGTTTAAGATGATCACATCAGTTACCCATAAACAAACATCTGCAAAAAGACAATATCATTATCTCGTTTGAGATAGAATCAGGGTATATCATTTTACAACTTAAGAACATTAAGAAAGCATTATATTGATTTCCATTAGCTTAATACAAAAACTCAAATAATGGTAGTTGTTAGTACTGGTACTGGTCGTGAAACTAGTCCAATTATAATTATAATTTATTAAAATAAATTTGAATGTGAATTACAATTCACATTATGATTAGCATTTTTTCTTTATAATTTATTAAAATAAATTATAAAGAAAAAATGCTAATCATAATGTGAATTGTAATAAGACAATGACAAAAAAGATATTTAAAATTATTGTGAAAATATAGATATATAAAATATAGAATTTGGTCAATTTTGCCCTCTTGGTCATTTTAGATTCATTTCTCTGGATCCATGGAAACTATTTGTTCATTTAACAGAAGTACTTGAGTTCATTTAAAAATAAGAGGCTTTTTGCATTTAGGTACCTGGTTATACATTATTTAGAGATGACTAAAATCAATTTAATAAAAATAAATCATTGTAAAAAAAATTAGAAACGTGAATCATTGCAACTAATAGAGGTTTTTAATAAAGAAGTAGACAGTAATGATTCTTTACCAATGTATATACTAATGGTCAACACTACCGTGGTAAGCTACAAGACCATAACTCCATATCATTTTTCTAATTACATTTTCATGGTCTACCCGAATTGTTTTAAAAATTACAGCTTTTTATGACTTTTTAGAAAACCCTAGATCCAATAGTTGGACCTAAATCATTGGTTTTAGGTATTTCAAATGTCATATAAAGGTATATTTTTTAGATAATTTAGCACACTACAAAAATGTCTTGAAACAAATTATTTAGAGTTAGGGCCTTCTAGCTTATCACGGCGGATTACTACCTCAACCTTAGTCCTCAACCTCTTAAAGGATAATTTACCTGCTTTATAGAGCCTGAGTGTGTCCCAGGATCTCTTCAATATCAGCGTCGATCCATGGCCAATAGAAAATAAAATAAATATCAATGGCTGGAATACGAGCCTAGTCAGGTTAGTAAGGACATTGGTATGATTCATTCCAAGATTCATTCAATAAAACCTAAAGATGAGATTATAGTTGACCGTGGAAGATGTACGTAGGAGAATCTTGGTTGGGGGTGCAGTCAATAAATAAACGCAAATAAGAAAACTTATTATAATGTGTGCCGGAGTTTCGGCCTAAATTTGAGGCCATGATAAGGACTAAGAAAAAAGCAAGATAACAATAGATGTAAACAGTAGCAGTACCAGTAATAATAAGAAAGTTAACAAGCAGTAAGATGAAAAAATATAAAGCATGAAGAAAATATACTAATCATATTCTGTTAATATTAATATGAAAAATAAGGAATATAGAAGAATATGTCAATGAAGTATAAATAACGTTTGTAAAGTATAAAGACAAAAATTATAATCATAACGTGAATAATAATAAGAAATAAAGAATAATATGTTTGATGGATAATGACAAAAAAGGTATTTAAAATTATTGTGAAAATATAGATTTACTAGTATTCCCAAGCGAGAACTCTCGCATTAGATATCAATCCTTCTTCTAATCCCTATTACATTAGAAGTAGGAAAATATATTTATTCGTGTAAAACAATATAATATTACCAAAAAAGTTTATTTAACACACATATTTGGTGAAGCTACATAGTTTGTAATGACTATGTTGAAGTTACAGTTCATACTTAATAAGTAATTAATTAGCTTACCTCACTGGAAAACATCTCTTCAATTTAGCAGTTAGGCAATTAGATTCAGATATACCATTTTCTATGTAGTATTAATATTTAACAGTGCCCTTTAGGGTTCGACAGATGAAACAATATATAATTTCCCACTCATTAAAAGTTTTTATAAACAGACTCAAATTGATATAAAGTTGCCATGACAACGGCACGTATGCAAGATGGCGTAGGGAATATGTGGTCTTATATCGTGTGTTATCTCGAAAACGGTAGGTTTTTAAGCTTTAAAACGCTGGACCAATACGCTCCGCAGGAGCGTAGATGATCTTGATGCCCGCGTCAAAATCATTAAAACCCAACTTATCCCGTCTCGATCCGCCGACTCTAAGTCGTCAAAGTTTTGAAACCTTCCAGTTTTTTCATCGCTTTTATTTAAGCCTTTGTAAGATTTTAAGAAACAAAGTTGGAATTCGTCACACCTTCGTCAAATTCCCTTTCTTTTGATACCTCACTCGTCAAAATCCATCGCTCCTGAGAGCCGGAAAAGGGATCTATACTACGGTAATAATATATAGTAGTGATAAAATATAGAAAGAAAAAGGAATAAAATGAATGAAAAGAAAGATATAGTAAAATACATGAAAAATACTAATTATAATAAAACTAGAATGAAGATTAAGGAATCTGAAAAGTATCTCAAGATAACTTTCTTATTTGTGTGTTTATTTTTATTGACCGCGCCCCCAACCAAGATTCTCATACGTAAATAAAGCCAAAACTTTATTTCAGGAACTGGTAAATTTAATAAAATAAAAAATTGATGATTTTTTTATCTGTGTCCTTATTGTATGTATAGAATTGATAAGCAAATCCGCTCATTCCAGTGATCAGGGTGACTCACATTCCTCAAAGAGCTCTATTTTATGATTCACTGATTCAGTAAATGGAGCAGTCCGGTCATGAAATGATTATCCGAAGAAAAAGTTAAAGAATATTTTTTCTCAACATTTTTTATATTTTTTGGGATACTGAATCCGAATTTCAAGTTTTCCACTTTGCCAGCCGCCGGGTTCAAAACAAAAATAGAAAAAAAAAATGGATTTTTTTTTAGTTTTTCGCTTATAACTAAAAACTAAGCATTTTTCAATATGAAAATTGGACTGAAATGCCTTTCTAATTGACCTAGGCATACCAGGAACTTATAAAATAATTATTTTCAGGCATATCACATTGACACCAGGGAACCACGGGACAGTTAGAAGGGCATATTTTGCGTTTTCCATACAGCCAAAAATTGGCCTTTTTTTAGCGCACCCTAGCGGCGTTTCAGGTCAGCCAAAAATTAAATGTAATATACGAATTTTGTAGAAAATTTTATCTACTTTAATTTTGTTTAAAATATTTCAGCTAAATTTTCTAGTTTTAAGTGAAAAACTAAAAAAAGTTCCGACATTTTATTATTGTTTATTATCTTTTATTTTTGTTGTGAAGCCGGCGGCTGATGAAGTGGAAAATCTGAAATTTGGATTCAGCGCTCCCCAAAAACAGAGAATCGTTCAGAAAAAAACTGTTTTAATTTTTTTTTTTCTGAAAACACTTTCTGAACCTTCGATAATTGGGCAAGTGCCCGAGAGCTTTAGATGGGGTAATGCTTCACTGATAATTCCCAGACTCAGAAAAAAAATAGGAGTAAGAGGTGGAAATCGATATTCACTAAAAAGAGCCAACACTTTTTTCTCCGAATTAAAGATAAATATTTAAGTAAAAAGAGCTAGTTTTTAAATTAGTTCATGAGGAAATATCCTATACGATATGAATCGGTGATTTGTTTAACCCTATAACTCATAGGAACCGAATTTTTGGCAAACAACAAAAAGCAGTCCAAGGTAAAGCGTAATGGTTCAAATCAATACAAAACGACTAGCCATTAAAGTTTTACTGACTCTGAACCTATTATGTTACCAATTAACAAAATAAGAGTCATTATGGCATTGAAATTTAAATTGCCTTGACTTATGAGGTTTCTCAATCAGTTTAATGGAAATAATAATTACCAATAAATATGTAGAAAAGACGGATAATAAAAAAGTTACAACCTCTACTATTTTACCTTTATAAGACAATAGAAGTCATTATTGTATTTCAATTTAAATTTGCTTGACTTATTGGAGGTTTCTCAAATCATTCAACTTTACGTAAAATAACAATTGCCAATAAAGATGTAAAAAAAGCTTGTTTATTTATGAGAATATTGTCTATAGAATCATTTAAAGGGAAATAAAAGTAAACAATTTGTGATAAAGTTGTTTAAAAAATCATTTTATATGAAATCAAAGCAAGCAAATTATGATTATAAAAGTACATTCGGACTAGATTAGTCATTTCCTTATTTCTTTTGCATGTGGAGAAAATTTCTGAGTAAAACTTTTCAAAATGTTGTTCACCTGGCAGAAACCTGTTTTCCTTATTTATTTGCTTTTTATCCATTGAAAATGTCTGGGCAGTTGGAAGTTCAGGTATGAAACTTGCATCTGGTTTTATCCGAAATATATGCTGGATGCATATGCCTAGGTTTTACAAAAGGAACCTTTCTTCGAAAAAAAAACAGAACTCCCAGTTGCAGAACGGAGCTCAGTGCGCAATCGCTAAAGCCAACCATTCACGGTCCTACATATAGGACTGCTTAATAGGACTACACTAGATATTGGACTAATGTTGGACTGTGAATGGGAGTGTAGGACTACATAGAACGTGTAGGATGTTTGTAGGCTTCTCCGATCGTCCTACAACCATTCCTTCCTCTTAACATCCTACCGCATTGGATCATGAATGGAGTTATCGTCCTACAAACTCCACTTGTTTACTACTACGTCATTAATTGTTTTCGATATTTTTTTATTATTAGTCAACAATTGCCAGGTTGGATTTTTTCTCTAGATTATGTTTTTTTTTTTTACTCTTTGGTTTTTTTTATGGTTAGAATTTTTTTTTTTTTATTTATCTACTTTCATTACCATCTACTTTCATAATGTTTATGTAATTAGAAACTAATAATAATGATTAGGAAACATCATCAGTTTTTTTATTGCTTTATTTGACACGTATTTCCGAAATATGCAGTGTAATAAGCTAATGAAAATATGTTCTCATGGTCAAAATCTCTTATAGCATCACCATGACGTTCTATGGTTGGGGCTGAATTAAAATATTAAATAAATAATGTGATTTAATCTGAATGGCGATAATTTTTAAGTTATTATTTTGGATCCTACTTTTGCTAATTAAAAGTTCATCTCTAATTTATCTTGTTTTTTATTGTTTTATGTTTGCTTGAAATTATCAATTTGACCAGATCTTTCAACTAGTAAACCATTTTAAGTTATATTGAATTGAAGTAAAATGAAAATGTATAAACCTTGTATTGGAGTGATTTTGGTTGACGGTATATCCTTACGGAAGATTACAAGCAAGATAAAAATATATAAAGTATAAAAAGAAAAAAATTACAATATATATTGTAAAGAATGAAAGTAAAGTGAAAAGAGTAAAGAAAAGATTATTAATTACATGAAACAATAAAGTACATTATACATGATATGATAAAATATATGAACACTATTAATTAAAATGACTACTAGTATCAAGATTTGTTGATGTGTAAATTGTACAGATATATTTATGATATTGTAAGTTTTGTAAAGATTACAATGATGTTAAAATTGTCACCAGGTGATTAATGAACAATGTAAAAATTAATTGAAATTAAAATAATGTGTTATTTACACATGGTATAGTAAAATATGAACCCTATTAATTATTAATTATTATTAGCACTTGTAAATAAAAGCGTATAACGTAAATATAAACCTTTAGTACATTATTTATCATTTATTCTTATCTTATATTAGAGGGTTGATTATGTTATCCATTATTAAATAATTTTTATAATCCTTCCTATCCATTTCATTTAAAATTTTCAAATCACTGAAATTTAATCGCTTAGTAAACATTTTTTTCGCCCAAACTTTCTTTTTCCTTTTTTCCACTAACGCGATAGCAAGACAGATTGCAGACATTTTCCTATTTTTTAAAAACATTGATAAGCGATGAGTACAAGTTAGAATACCTGATCGGATCCCTTCTAGGACCGTCAGTGGACGAATGAATGCAGCTGTAGTCCTACAACGTAGTCCTGCTAAGTCGGACCGTGAATGGGTAGCTTAAGTTCGTTGGAAGAAGAAACCGTTGGTGTCTAGACTATGCGTAAATCCGCAACTACTTTCAACACTAAACAGGATTTTTTATTAATACCACGCGACCAAAAGAATTTATAAGCCCGCATAAAAAATATTATCCCTTTGATGTTTTGTTCTATTAATTAATAGCTCGGTTAGTCTGTTTTTTCTATATCTGAAAATGATCGCACCTGTTTGACTTATTTATATACGTACCTACTAAAAATATTTTTACAAAATAAGTGGTATTTATATCTGGGTCTAATCAGGATCAGTCTCACGATCATGGACCATAAAAGGGATTGGGGTCTTCTTAGCTGATGAGACGGTCTAAAACATATTTTACTAAGGTCAGAGAATCGAGTTGGACAACTATCGATCCATATCCTTGCCGTCATCAACTTATCAATTCACGTCTTATTAGATCTTCCTTTGGGACAATATTGACGAAGCTAGGCAAATATTCAATGTCAAAGGAGTCACATTTGTTTGCTAACAAAACGACTTGACCTTATATGATATATTATGAGATGTTATGCATATATATATATATATATATATATATATATATATATATATATATATATATATATATATGTATTTATTTAATGTTTCAACTCTTTATTCGCACTTGTCACTGAAGAGTGACAATCAGCAAATATTATGGCGATAAAAAATAGACATGGCATTTTAGGCTTGGGAAAGGATAGTTCCTAGAAGCACCTCTTCTCGATCTTGAATTTATACCTTAATTCAAAAGAGATTTTCACTAATCCCGATTATAAAAATCGTACCGAGAAAAAAATATTAATCGAAGCGCTGGCCAAAAAATATGAAGTGCTTATAGTTATAATATAACTGCAGCCGAAACGAGGACACTTCGCAAAAATGTCAAGCCTCTTTTGCTTCTTTTCAACGCCAACAATTAGAACTGCACAAGCGGCGATCCTAATCAGGTCAGCCATATTTAGCAAATTATACTTATAACAATTTTTTATTTATTTTTTGCATAACCGACATCAGACTCAAGTTTCTCAAATAAAAAAACATAAGAGAACTAATTTTGAATCGTAAAAAAAAAAAATTATTGACTTTTTATACTCGAGCGTTTTAATTTGTTTTCCTCTCCTTTATGACAAAAGCACGATTACTCAATAAAGGTTAGCAAATCTGAGTATTATCTCCATAGAGCACGAACCAGCTGCTGCCATAATATTTCAGGATACTTTTACCTGAAAAGTTTTGGAGAAGTTCTGAAAATCTGCTCATTTATGTATTTTGTAGTGCTGATTACGAATTTCAACATTGTTACCTCAAATTTTACCCATATAAAAAATAAAAATAAAATCTGTTTCCGTTTTTTCTCACATAATATGAAAACTAAAAATTTTTTAAGCAACATCAACTTTTACTAAATTAAACTTCCCTACGTTTCGTACTCAATTTTTTTCGACCGGGGCATCCTTTAGGAGCATCCGCTCTTAGTCTAATGGGGTCTAGTCAAACCAGAAAGTTATCTCGGAATGTTTTGGAGAAGTTCTGAAAATTTGCTCATTAATGTTTTTTAGGGTGCCGATTACGAATTTCAAACTTTGTTACCTCGTATTTTTCCGAAAATATAAAAAAAAAAATATTGTTTTGTTTTTTGCTCATAAATTGAAAATCATTTATTTATCGAATAAATTATTATACCCCATATATACTAAATTAAACAAGAGTAAATTAACTGCAATTTTTATTTTTTTTTATTTGACCGCTCCGTTTTAAAGCGAGTCGAAATTATGAGGCGGAATATCCAAATTAGTTTTTTGAGCATTTTTTTTTTTATATTTTTCATTAAAATGTAAGATAACAAAGTTGAAATTCTCAATCAGCTCCCCCAAAAACTTAAATGAGCAAATTTTCAGCGTTTCACCGAAACATCTTTCAGGTCCCCAGTTGACTGGACGAGATCATAAACATTTTTGCTTCTGGAAAAAAAATCTGGAAAAGTGAAATTTTAATGTTTGAGTGAATTTTAATGTTTGAAACAAAGTGAATTTGTATATGTTTATAATTTGAACATTTTATTTTATTTTTTATATTTTTTTTTGTATTTTTGACCTTAATTTTTTTTTTGTTTTATTTTTTATATTCACATCTGTAAATGTTGACAACTAATGAAGTTGCTGACAAAAAATATGTTATCGTGGCACGAAAGGCATTTTAAAGAGTAGTACCCAGCGGCACCTCTTCCTGTAGTGATTGTCATATATACTCGTAGTTAGACTAGGATATCCCTCAACCAGCTTCTCTCCAGCCTTCTGCGAGTGTTATCAGGCATGTTGGTTGTAGCCATGTTTTGTATGAGTGTGTTAGGATGTCCGTTAATCGTGAAATCGTTTGTTGTGGGGTCATATGTGTTCGTTAACTGTTGGCATATTGAGGTCTGTATGCAAGATAATTAATGTATTTGATCAGTAAAGTGTGTTAATGTTATGAGGTGATATTTACTTCGAAATATATTACCTAATCAGCGTAATAACTTCTTTCATCCATTGGCTATCAAGTGGAGTAATTAAATTTTGGATTTTTACGATGTATTCGGAGCTGCAATGCCGAAGTGTTAGCTACGCTAAAGGTAGCAAATTCATAGATCAATTCACTTCAAAATCACGTATGTTCCAGTCCATAGGTTATTTCCAGCTCAAGCCTTATTGATTCGTTAATTTCAAATCACGCCTTGGGTTTATTAAGAACGAGGTGTTCAATCAGATCGAGGCATGGTGTTCCACTAACGTTCCGTTGGTAAGAACTGTTTTAGTTGTAGGTTTTATCCTCCTCAATACCTTCGAACCTGAGCTTAGACGCATCGTAGATTCGCATTTGATAACACTTAAAGTAGACAGGTGCCAATATTCACATATAAGACTAGTGAATATATTTTCACAATACATATTAGTTTAGTAAAAGAAGAGAATTGAAGACATTGACCATGAAGAAGCCGATAGGTCGATCGGAGAGCAACAGGTGATATAGCGTCTATTAACGGTTAGAACGACGTTGTGATGGCGAAATAACTCAGCTGTCGTATCTAAATTATATAGTGCCTCTATGACGTAGACTCGATAGGTTGAAATATCGATCTGTGAGCGTCGATACTCTTTCGTGTCCAAAGTGCAACAGATGACCTACTGTTATAGGCCTCTGTCAAACCTTTAGCGTTTATCCATCTCTGCTTTACGAATCATCCGACTACAGATATTATTTGGAAGACATTTTGTAATTTTCTGACTTATAAAGAGATGTAAAATTGTTCTGTGCTTTATGATTTTCCAATATTTTGCTCTATTTATTTATCTTAAGTTGTCTGACGATCATTCAACTTCAACCAATTCACGACAAATGGGACGCGGAACGGCCTTGAGTTTGGAATCCTTTATGGATTTTTTGGAGTGATGCGGAGCGGCTGGAATTCTATCGGTCCATTAATCCATCACGCCTTGCCAAAATCCAATCAACCAAACGACCCACAGTGGGACTGTGCCATAGGAAGGACTGGACATTCTATAATATCTCCGCTTCTACTCACTCTAAAACCTTGTTTCTGGTATCATCTTAAAGTTATTTCAATGTACTATAAGTTTATAGTTTCTAAACTAAAATCGCATTTTGTTTTTAAATGTCCATAACTATTGATATTGAAATTATTCATGCCATGTAATACTTGTAATTTTTATTTAAGCTGCTGATGATCTGCTTTAATGGATGCAGATCATTATAAAATGAGCAAAGAATTTTTTACTAAGTATTGTATTCATTTACCCCATTATGGTCAAGTAAGAACTACAAAGTAAATATATTTTAATTCCAATTTCAACCAGATTTTTTGAGGTAATGGAATACTTCCATGGAAGTATAAATGAAATTCTCTGCAAGTAGATCTATTTTTACTGAAGCAACCTTGGAAATACAAAAGTTCAGAATTCACTAATTTTTAGCAACAATTTATAATAACAATTAACAATTTAAAATTTATAATTGAGCAACAATTTATGACTGTGCTATAATAATAATAATTGCTGGTCAGTAAATACAGATCTATTTCAGGAAATGACATATAAATGATATAATATGCAATATCTTCTCGAATTTATTATTATTTATGTATATAACTATGGAATAGTAATGGATATGTAGTATTATCACATACTGTTAAATAAAACTATAAAGCATATTAAATATAGAATAAAATAATTTTATTGTGAGCATAATTTATTTGGAATATGAACTTTTTATTGAAAAAAAAATGTCTGATGTGGGCAACACATGACTTCTTTGTACGACATTTTAAGCGGAAAACCCCTCTTAACTAATATCTTATTCTCATGATGAAGACTTGTTTATTTCACAAATGGGAAGGAAAACTAGTATTTTAGACTCAACTTTAACACTTAAAACAAGTAATAAAAATGTTAAATTGGATTGGAAACCAAATTGCGTTTGTAACCTTTATTACCGAAACATATGATTTCTCTTTTAATTTAAATATAATTTTTGATGTAAGCTTATTATGACCTTCAAGTAAATTACCCTTTTCCGCTCACGAATCTTAACCAAAATCTAGTAAATACATTTATATCGATATAAAAGTCCTATTTACCAAATTTGAGATGTTTTACATCATATTTTAATATATTTTTTGACAAAGTCTAATATGACCTTCAAGTAAAGTACCACTTCCGGTTTTCCAATTTAGACCAAAATCTAGTATGATATTTAAATCAATATATACGTAATAAATACTAAATTTTAGAAGTTTTGCAAAGTATTTTAATATAATTTTTGATAAAAATCAATTATGACCTTCATGTAAAGTACCACTTCCGGTGATCAAGCAGTAACCAAAAAGGGAGGTTAACAACGAGATTTTACAACAATCCTAAATACAAAATTTCAACTTTCTAGGGCTAACCGTTTTTGAGTTATGCGAAATACGAACGTACGAACGTACGAATGTACGTACAGACGCCACGACGAAACTAGTCAAAATGGATTCAGGGATGGTCAAAATGTATATTTCCGTCGAAATCTGAAAACCGAAAATTTTCGCGATTACAATACTTCCTTTACTTCGTACAAGGAAGTAAAAATCACTTTCAAATGTAATCAGATTTTTGTTTTTCAACTATAATTTTGGTGTAAACAAATTTAAAAAAATAAGATTTAATATAAGTTTTGATTGAACCAGTAAAAAAAAAAAAAAAAATCTAAATGAACCTAATCAACATTTGGAGTCAATAAATTTGAATACGTTGATATTTTTCTGGACGATGTTAAGTGATTTTTGTTAATTGAAAAAAAAATAATTATACACTACAATGTGAGACCCGAAAAAAATTTCATTTACAAATTTATTCAGGTTTTAGTTATTCAACAACAATTATGCTGTAAAAAAATAAACTTTAATGTATGTTTTGATTGATATAAAACCTACAAAAAAATTTTTAAATGAAATTAATCAAACTTTAACTGCCCTACTTCAATAATTTAATACAGGATTATTAAAGCGTTGATTTCGATAAAAATTGCCAGACATGATCAATAAAGGTCTATTATTTGTATTTTGTAACTAAAAATTATAATATTTTAACTTCCATTATTTGTCCAAATGTACTCGTAGTTTACTTTACGCTCGTCCCCCTGTGGGGTCGTGAGTGTGGAATACTGATGATGTGGGACGATTCATACAATTTTAGGACTGTGCTATAAAAATGATGATAATAATAATAAATGTTGATCAGTAAATACAGTACAGTTAAAATTTACGAAATTGATTTTATAAAATATATTATAAAAAATTTGATGTGAATAACTTACTTTTTGTTTATTTATTAATTTGAATTAATTAAGTTAAAATATATAAATATTAATTAAAAGGAATAAAGACAAATATTAAAAAGGAAATTGTTGTACGATCGTCCCACTGTGCGATTGTGAATGTGGAAAAAGTTGCAGTTTTTCACACATTCGATTTATAATTTGTTATATGCTTAACATTTCCACTATTATTTTATTTTTTATTTTTGGAGTAAAATTAATTTATTTAATATTCTTAGTATTGAAAAGGAATATTATTTATTAATTATTAATTAGCTATCAAAACTATAATTATTGAATTACTATTAATTCTCAAAAGTTATATAAAGTTGTAAATTGAAATATTTTTAGACTGTAAATATTATAAAATACTTGTTTAGCATTTTTTTCCATTTTATTCAAAAAAGGTGTGGCCGAAATTATAGTTATCGAAATTATCGCGTTAGTTAGTTTCAACTTACTTATTTTATTTTTACTTAACTTATTTTTTTTTCTTGGTTGTTTACTTATTTTGTTATTATTTAAATTGTTTATCTATTCATTTTTACTAGTAATGTACATTTTTTTTTTCTTTTTATATGATATTTATTATTTTAATTTTATTTCCTTGTTTTTTTTTCTTTCGTTTATCTTGGGCATATGGTATGAATGGATTCTCATAGCCCTAATGCCTAGTACCCTTGAGTGTGGCAGCTTGTATTATTTTAAAAAACTAAAAAAAAAAGTTATAGAGTTGAAAGAAAAAAAAAAAAAGTTTCAACTTACAATTAGTGCTGTATGAGTTCGCTCTCTTGTGGGCATGCTTTTATAGTTTTTGTCAATCCCGCCATTCTATTGTTCACGTATAGTCAGATTTTAGTAGCAGTGGCTTGCGCAAAGGAGGGGGGGGGAGCGAATATGGAGCCTATACTCAATGGAGACCTTCATCACAAATATTTTTAATACAAATAGTTAATTAAACTGCATGGAAATCAGTGGAATACCGAAGTTTATTAAGCATTGAATATTTTCTTCGTTTTTTTCCCTACAACATCAAACCAGAATTGAACTACCAGCAGCTGGAAGAAGACATTCCATAAACACTGCTTGACCTGTTAACCATGTGATAAGTCATTCAGGCCTATGAGCTCAATTTAAATTTTAAATTGAAAATCTAAATTGGGCTTCAATAGAGTGACTGTTTCAATTAGGTTCATGTATGTGTGACGAATGGAAAAAAACTTTTATTTTTGCCACCAATAGAGGAGTTAGATTATGTACCAATTTAATTTATATCTCAATTGTCATGATTTGTTCGTCAGTGGATGTTTAAGAATTGTAGTTATGTAATCACAATACATTAGCTATGATTTTTCGTGATCTCAACATTAGTTCCTGATTGTTAAAATAGCCATAAAAAAATCTGAAAAACGTACTAGATAAACCGATCATTCATTTTAGATAAAGATAAATAAATAAAACAAAAAATGGAAAAACATGCTGCACTGATCAATTTTATATCTGCTTAATGTACTTCGCAATACATATTTTGGCAAAACATTATGAATAACAATTTCAATGAGCCTACGGACAACCAACGTGTTTGAGCAAAATCATAAGCGTGCGCAGCATCTTTTTTAGAATCATAGTACCGAGGGGCCTTCCATACTCTCCAGTTGTGTGGGGGGTCAGGGGATATTCTGTACTCCTCTGGAAAAAAAATTAAAGAATATTCTATCTAAAACGTATTTTAAACAATTTTATGTCAAAATTTAACATTTTTATGCTACAAAAAAGTTTTATTTGAAGTTTCTGAACTTAAGTTCTAAGTTATATGTTTTTTTTTTGTTTTTTTTAGTTGAATCTTTAAACTTCACTTCTATCTACTGTTTTTATGGAAAACAAAATATATTTCTGAGACATTAGCAGATTTCTGTGCACGTCTATTAGTCTAATCAATATATGAAAAATAAGGAAAGATTTGTTGTAGTCGTAAATTTTGGTACACACTAGATTTTTATTTTTTATTTTTTTTTTTTTTTAGGTTCTTTTTATTATTTAGTATGAATAATAACTGTTATAAAATACTGTTTTTTCATGATTCATAATTAAATTATCAACAAATTAAGATTAACTTATATTAAGACAAAAAAGGTATGTATTTATATTTTGTCAGTGAGTGACACCGATAAACATAAATAAGAAAACTTCAAACGATTCTCTTATAAAATTTCAATTTTGCTTACGGCACTGTTCTTTCTAATGAACCATATACAGGATTTTTATCGAGTAGATGTAACAAATTTGAGCCGTGTAAATTCAACTTTATGGCATCATGCACTGCCTTTTTTTATAATTTGTTCTGACGCTCAAAATTGACGTCTGTCTCCTAGCTCACATAATCAGGAGATAAATATTTGAACGACAGTAGCGTAATAATAACCATTTCAAGACTAATGGCAAACAAACAGGATAGCTGGGACTGTATGGCTCTAAATAAAGAATGTGTTTCGGTTTTGCTATTTCAATAAGTAGAAAAAAATAACAAGATTTTGTATATTCTGGACATTTTTTTTTTAAATATTATTCATTTGGTTTATAGGGCGAAAACTGCTATGATTATTGGTGCGACCTGGAAATAGAAGAAAATTATATTAGGATGTAGATTCCTATATATTTTATGAAGTTAATAATTTTGGATTTGGGGTTTTGCTGTTTGGCTATGCTGGCACTGGTTCAAAATATTTTGTCATCAGATAACCTTTGGAGGGAAGAGATATTTGTCTATTGTTGTTGCCCATTTTTAATGCTTATTTGGCTTATGGATTTTTTTTTTTTACTTCATCGAATACATTTTTTTTTTTTTTTTAAACCAACACTTCTATAGATAATTCTCAGCCTCCCTCCATTAATTTTCAATATAAATTCCCTGGAAACAATTTGAAATCTTCTACCTCTAGTTTCGTAACGATGGACTAGTGAAGACCAGTCCTACGTGATCGCATGGTCAACACTAACTAATTATTTTGTCCGTATTGTCAGACATACATCGAGGAATTGCCATTTCCGAGAGATAGCCAAGTCATACTAATTTTTCCGGATGTACCTTTAGTATTCGGACCCCACTTTAATCTCTATCCGAGAGCCCCCATAGGAGCCAGACCTATGCCTTTGTAATTAGGGATTGATAAATTATTTGCCACTTCTATAAATTTGTTTTATTAAAAACTAGTTTCGAATGTTATACATTCATCTTAAGTTCTAAAAACACAAAAAAAATTCAAAAATAAGCAATTAAAAATATAGTTTGGTATTATTATACATATTAAATTAGATGTAATATAAATCAGTATTATAAAACATTTATGAATTATGAATTTAATTAAGACAAGAAATCAAATACATGTTGGTATTCACCAAGATTTAAATGGATTATATCAAACAGAAAAGTTTGTAGTGGTTTCTTCTCGCATTGAACTAACAATAAACGAAAGATAGGTAGGATGTTTATAGGTAAACGGTTTAAGGGTCGGGGTTTTTCCAGTAATGCAGGTGAGTAATTGGTTTTTCTGTTGTAGATGGGAATAAATTTAAGATTGGACAATTGGAGATATATATATTTGGTCATTTAAGCAAAAATCTGGATTGGATTTGAAGGATTTCATTATTTCAAGTGCTTCATATATATTTAATTTGAGGCTGTTTTCAACGTGATGTATTAATTTAACTCCTGAGTCTTTGATGAATTTATGTTTTGTTTTTTTCATTTAAATGAATTGCAAAGTTGGAATTCTCTGTCTTATTATTATATGCACGTATATGTTCCTTTTATCTCTGATTTAGCGATCTTCCAGTTTTTTTCTTGTATTTGGCTGCACAATGATTACAATTTAGTTCGTATACTCCGCTTTTTTGGAAAGGGTCTATTTTGTCTTTAGGAGAAGAGAAATGTGAGGGTAGGGTTTTTCTATTTTAAATGCAGGGTTTAATCCTAATTTTTTCAATTCATTTCCGATTTTGGTGGATTTGGGCCGTAATATGGAATCAAAACATAATGTTTCGGGATGGGCCTATCTTTGCGAGTTGTTGAATAGATATCATTAATTGTCTTTTTTTGTATTTGTTTTTGAAAAATATGATTGATAGTGTTTTTGTTGTACCCGTTATTTTTTGCTATGGAATATATTATTTCAATTTCTTTATTATAGTTCTTTTCATTTAATAGTACGTTCAAAAGACGGTAAATCATGCCATTAAACGCTGCTAGTTTATGTGCTATCGGCCTCCTAGCTTCATTGCATCTGTGTGGGTGGGTTTCCGGCAAATTCCAAATTCATGATATTTGTTTTTTACTGAGATTTCTAAATCTAAAAAGTTTATGGTTTTGTTTTTTTCCAGTTCTACTGTGAATTTAATCGAGGGGTGAATTTCGTTTATTTCCTTTAAGAAATTATTTATTTGTCTTGTCGTACCAGACCATAGGCATATAATGTCATATACATACCGATACAAACATATGATATGTTGAGCTAGTTGAGAATTGTTTGGGTCAAGAATTTTTGTTCTAATTTGTCTATAAATAAATCTGCCAGAAGAGGTGAGAGATTATCAATCCCTAATTAGACTGATCCTTCTATACCATCATGCGGATGTCAACTGACCAATTAGACTGATCCTTCTATACCATCATGCGGATGTCAACTGACCAATTAGACTGATCCTTCTATACCATCATGCGGATGTCAACCTACTATGCCTTTGTTTTAAAAATAAAAACATTTATAGCTAGTTCAGAGATCCTGTTCCACTTCCACATTTTCTTATAGATGTAATTATTTTACAAAGATGATGAGGATTTCGAGTATTGTGTGGATTCATTACAATAATTAATTATTATCGAATAAAGTAGACACAAATTGTGTTGAATCCATTCCAATGCTCTTTTGATGTTATTAAAAACCGGATGAATGACAAAAACACAAAATCACTTACTGTAGTTATGATGTACACTTAAGACTATGATGAGGCTGTGATGATGGATCGGAGCGTTGCAGATTCGATTTCCACTTGGTTCGATTAATATGCTCTGGAATATTAATTAAAACTTCCATGTATATAAGTCTTTTGGCTGTAAATTCTGCTGTCAATAGGTAAGTTTTCAATAGTTTTGTGGTTGAGTTCAATAGTCCATTCAGTTAGAAAGTTAGTAACAAAAATAGGTGACATACGAATTGTTTTCTTCAGTAAGTTTGAGTTAAAAGATTATATTATTTAAGTAATCGAATTTCCAGCAGAATAGCACAACAATTTCCATAAAATTACTGGTAGCTCTGTTGGTATTAGTCATTCATTAAAATGTAATTTTCTCTTTTATATATACTTTTTTAAGATAATGAATTTAGCCCATAATGAGCATAATATAAAATAAAATTTATTGAATGTATTTCCGTTTTTACAGAAAGAAGCGTGGTGGTCTGGTATGGAGTAGAGACAGAAAAGACTTGGAGACAGACACCGAGCCCAGACCTCAGCGACGACGATGGAATGGCTCCTGTCCGAGAACTCCGCCTGTCCAGGGGCTCCATTCACCCGGGCGGGGCTACCCCTCACATCAAGGACGCATTTGGTAAACACACTTTAAAAACTCAACCAAAAGTATAAATTAATTAATGAGAGCGAAAAATCAACAAATTCATTATTCCAGATGGAACATATTTTAAATCAATAAATGGACTCTCTTGGGAATTAGGGGAAGGGAACTAGTACTTTTTGGTCTTTTTTGCCAAACCCTGATGGCTGCCTAGAGATTGCCGCGCTATACTACTCATAGTGGGAGTGTCATGGTTCATTTCTTGAGACCATTGCAAAATAAATATTAACTAACCCAGGTGAGAATCAAACTCACAACCTCCCGAACTAACGTGCTCAGCAATCATATCCTCTCTTTTGGTTGTTACATATAGAATTCACCCTGTGGAATCTAATCTTTAATGAGTTGCTGGGAGTGCTCAAAGAAGAGCGGTTCCCCGCCAATGTTTTTGTGGATAATCTAGCCATTGTTGAGGCTTCAAACAGCAGAGTAAGATTAAAATAAGAAGCAGAACGGTGGGCCAGCCTGATCAGAACATGATACGAGAAAAGAAGTTGAAGATGGCAGCTGCTGAAACTCAAGCCATCCTCCTGAGGGATTGACAGCTCACCCTATTACGATGCTCATTCAAGGAGCAAGAATATGTTCAAGCGAGTTGGTCACCTACTTCGGAATTAGGATTTGTAGAAATTTCAACATGATGCCTCACTTGGACTATTAGAGAAGCTCTCAATCCAAAAATGCCTTATGTAGATGAAAACAATGGAAAACTTTTAAAAAAATAAATATATAATAATAATAATAAATAATGGAATTATTTAAACTGCTACAAATAAAACAGAAATAACAATCTTAATATTAATAATACAACTATTTTTTATTAATTCCAGGTCCAAGGACACAAAATACCAGCCGCGAATGGGCTGGCACTCCAATACCAGACACAGTATCCATACCTGAATTCAAATCATTTGATCAGTCAGAAGATACGGTACCTGAAGATTCATCCGGGGGAATTCCTAAGCTAGAAAAAAATATTGTAAATATTTTTTACATATTTTATTAATATACTAGAAAAACTATTATTTCAGTTTATATACTTTTTGAACAGGACCGAGACAGTTTATTTTTCCGAGATGGAAAAAGGAGGATAGACCTCATTATTGTCTATGAAGAGGACGATATTGATCTAGGCGTTCTCTCAGAAATCGAAACTATAAGAATGGAAACAAGGAGACAGTTTCATAAAAATTTAGAAAAAGAAGGGCTCGAGTTGGAACTTGAAGGCAAGCAGGTAACCTAGATAGATTTTAATAAACTATTTTAATATATATTGCATTTATTAATTTTATTGCTAAATTTAAGTGGAGTACTTCGGTTGGTAATACACTGGGGTACTGACCTCCAGGCAAAGGTTCGAGTCAATTTATTATTTTATAGTTAATTTATTAGTTCAACTGAACTAAAACTGAGTGTGATATGGTCTGAGGATCACCAGTTCCACGATATATTCAGTCGTTCAAACGAGCCTGTCTCATTTTTGGTTGTTTATTAATTTTACATCAGTTTATCCATTTCTGTCCAAACCAAAATATGAGTAACTTAATCGAGTTATTTCATGAGAAAAAAGTGCTGTGGGATCCTACAGATATAAATTTTAAGGACAGAAAGTAGAAGTATGACGCCTGTATCATTATGAGAACTTATCAAATATCTACTGCCTCACCCTTTTGTTGTAACTTTGTTATAAAATTAAATTTCTCTTGTTCTTTTCATTAAAAAAGTTATACAACAAACTTATCGTATAACAAAATGTAACAAAATTGTTATAAAACAAGTGTTTTGTTATATAATGTGCACCCAGCTTTACACACGCAACATCATTTCAATCCCTATGATCAATAAAATTATTATTAATTTTAATAATATCTATTAATAAATAATTAATGGATTATTGACTTGTAGTATATTTTAAAATTTAATTCTAAACTATTTATTACAAATAAATTAAGTAAGAATTGTAAAAATAGTTTAACTAGATCTGATATGCCACTATAGAAATTTGATTTCAGCATAGAAACAATAAAAGACCAGCAAAAAATATAATGTTGAAAATAAAACCTTGGTAAGGTCATACTTAAATCTATGATCCGGTTCAAACGGAGCAGATAGATATGAGAGATGCATATACCATACAAAAAGTCACTTGTAGGCAGTCTCCTGTGATTTCCCCTTCCAGCCTTTTGGTTATCCAGGAGTTAATAAACACCAGCCAGTTGTCATTCTGCCTGGAACAAGAAGAACTATATTAGTTCAATTAATAAAATGAAGCCAGTTAAAACAAGAAAAAAAAAAGTGAAAAGAAAGCTTTCAGTGCACCCTAATAATGAAAGCCCTGTGCTCATAGTTCATTTAACATTGTATATCACTAATTTGCATGGCAGTAATTAATTTGCCATTATTGGCATCTAAAGTAAAAACCTAATTTATCTGCACTACCAAAGGCAATCCGGATAATCTGGGTAATATGGGCAATAAGCTAAACAAAATCCTTAAATAAGCAGATTTACAGTTTATTATGATAAAAACTATTTATAGCTGGTGAGTCAATTGATCTCAATGTCCTGTCACACTCTAGTAAACCTTTTTAAAATTAAAAACATTTTATTACCACGATTTATTATACAATCCATCCAGGAAATGTGCATTGAATCAAAATACAATATTTGGCCTATTTATGCATAGTTACGCTCTTGCTATCATATTTAAAAATTATTATCTCGTATGAATATTAAATTTAAAAAAATGTCTAAATATCCGATCCAGATAATCAAGATTTTACCATAAATCCACCATATTTGAAAAGAATGAATTTTGAAAATAAATATTGACAAAGAACTGCACACTTTTAAAGCGCAGAAGAAACTAAAAATCAACAAGTGTGAATGTTACATTAATGCACACTGCCTCCTTAATTCTGAAAATCTCCAGGAGACAGAACTTGTGAGGAGATGCTTTTGCCGAGGAGTACATCTATCTCTTTCATACAGATTTCCTCCTTGTGAAACAGTTATAAGGATATTGCTAAGGAAAATCTCAAAGATATAGTTTGCCAAAATTTCTTGGTAACTTCCTATTAGCCAAATTCCTATTAGTAATTGTTTTAAATATGGTTTGCTCGGTCTTGTTAGTATATTTGAGTGAACTATCTGAAGAAATAGAACTAACACTATTTCTTAAACCCTAAAAACATGAATGTCTCATCGATTATTTATAATTGGCCATCACATATCTATTAAAAAACCTATAGTAACCAATTCAGTAGGCATTGGTTCTTTTATATCAATAAAACATATTCTAATGGATAAACTTATTTAGTATTAAATGTTTATAAGATTAATCATTATATGTAATGATTATTGTTAAAAGGTGAAATTAGACAAAATTTTATTTTGATGGCAATTGGAAGTTTCATTTTGAGAGTATGTGAAGCGTAATTTTTAATTTTATGAAGTTATTCTAGCCTTCAAAATAATGTATAGTATTTGCATAAGGAAGTGAAATATTGTTTGAAACAGTTTGAAAATAATTTAAAAGATATTCATTATTTGATACAAAAGAAATGGATTTTAAACAATTTAATTTTAAAGAGAAAAACTTATTACATTATAATTATTAAAGTTTAGTTGACATCCGAATGATGGTATAGAAGGATCAACCTAATTAGGGATTGATAAATTATTTGCTACTTCTATAATTTTGTTTTATTGAAAACTAGTTTCGAATGTTATACATACATCTTCAGTTTTAAAAATACACAAAAAATTCAAAAATAAGCAATTGAAAATATAGTTTGGTATTATTATACGTATTAAATTAGATGTAATATAAATCGGTATTATAAAGCATTTATGATGCTGATTAAAACATTCATAAGATTCACTGATTTATATTACATCTACAAACTATATTTTAAATTGCTTATTTTTGAATTTTTTGTGTATTTTTAGAACTGAAGATGAATGTATAAGGTTTGAAACTAGTTTTCAATAAAAACAAAATTATAGAAGTGGCAAATAATTTATCAATTCCTAATAATTATTAAAATTTTAAGTCAAATAAGCAGTGGAAAAATGACTTGTTTATGTGCTAAGAAATATAATTGTTCACATATATTTTAAAAACAAAATAGAATAGACTTATTCTACAAATATGAGAACATGTTTTGTTTAAACAAAAAAGTGTAATATATATGTAGACATTTAAAAGGAATGAGTAAGAAATAAGAAAATAAGAAATATCGACAGCCTATTTTATGTCGTTATCTTAATTAGCAAGTCATGTTTAGCTAAGGTGTATCAGCTTTTTGGGTGAGAAACGTCTTTTGATCTTGAACTGAGCTAGTGTGAAGTTAAGTCAGAGAACAATTTTAAAAGTTAAAAGTAAAAACTTAAATAAAAGTCAGTGGCTAAAGGCCTTATTCAATTTCAATATTTCCTAGCTAGGAAACACTATTGTTTGTAATTATGCAGAGAGAAAAGTAGCAAATACCAAGAAGTTCAGGAAAGTTCAAATGAAATTTAGTAAATAAAATTTAAATTTAATAATTTTTTTTAGAGTTGTAATATTATTTTATATAAAAGTTATGTACAAAATCATGTTTATTAATATATTAAATAATTTCTAATTGATAGGGAAGTTAATATATTAAAATAAATTAATTTGTGGATGATACTTTCCCTTTGATCTATAACTTTATATGTTTTTAAAATACATTTTTATAACATTGGTTATGACGTTTAGAAGTACTTCTTCATCATCAGAATATATGCTTTCTTTAAATTACATGATTCTCTCCCCATGTCCCGACATCTGTATAATTTTACTTCGTCAATCCTAGCTGGTTTCATTATAAAAAATTATTTGGGGAGTAACTTTTCTTTTCCATCTTTGTCACATACACTGTAATATTACATTACTAATATTATATTAGTATATAGTATTGTAATATTACAGTGTATGTGACGAAGATAGAAAAGTAAAGTCACTCCCCAAATAATTTTTTATAATGAAACCAGCTAGGATTGACGAAGTAAAATTATACAGATGTCGGGACATGGGAGAGAATCATGTAATTTAAAGAAAGCATATATCCTGATGACGAAGAAGTACTTCGAAACGTCGTAACCCATGTTATAAAAATGTTTTTTTAAAAATATAATGTTATAGATCAAAGGGAAAGTATCATTCACAAACTAATTTATCATGTTTATTATTTTTTTGGATACTTCACTAATATTAAATCGATCCACTTTTTCTTTGTAAATATAAACACATATATTTTTTTATTTGATTTAAGTTTCTGGAATCTTCTGATTATTAAATTTGTATAGTTTTATATGTGTAATTTTTTATTAATAAATCTCTTTTTTGTCCTATTGTATTTTCTGTTCGTTTTCTACGATCAACAAATTTTTTTTTTTTTTTAATTTTCAATAAACTTTTCAATATTTTAAATAGTAGTATATTATTAAAAAAAATAATTCCAAATGAAGTAATTATTATAACAATATATATTAGATTAATACTTTGAAGAGCTTTGAAACTGTTTCAAGATCTCTACAGTTTAATATTTTAAATTATATAAAAATTACAGGCTTCATATGATCAGAAGACATATTTCCTGAAGGTACACGTCCCATGGAAAGTTTTAACACGCTATGCGGAAGTTATGAATATGAAAATGCCTATCAAGGTACTGTATGATAGCTCATTCAATTTTTATTAAAATTAGCATACACAAAAATAAAAATAATGAAATTATTTTCTAAATTATCATTAGTATTGTAAAATGAATTATAATAATAGCATGTGTGCTTTTATATTATAGGAAGATAATTTTTTATAGACAAAAAAAAAAGCTGAATTAATCATCATTAATTGCAGAGTTTCAAGCGCCTTTTTCGCGCTGACTCTCCTCCCCCTTCTGGCAGAATTAGGTCACATGATGACAAAATAAGACGTCCGGTAACAAATAAATAAAATGATTTTTAAGTGATTTTATTTATTCTGAAATTTTAACCAATGCTTTTTTCTTAAAATTTTCTTATCCTGCAAAAACACCTATTGCTTTCGAAATTCATTTGAACCAAAATAAACAGACAAATGATCTTTAAAATATTTTTTATGCATTCTAAAAAGATATTTACTCTTGAGTGTGATAGCACAGAAGAAACATTCTGTTTTATACTTTTAATTTGCACTTTCATCCGTTTTCTTTAAAAGTATAAACTACTATTATTGAACTTTCTTTTATTTATTTTTTTATAGAAGTTTTGCAAAAAAGCAATTACGACTGCCTTTTATTTATTTATTTTATTTTTTTAACACTCTTCACTTTCCATCACTGTTATGGTGAATCTTATTTTTGGGGACTGAAATTTATCATTTTATGCAACTATTATATTATTTAATCAGTTTCATTATTATTTTTAAAAATAAAAAATGAGGCATTTAAGGCAAAACTTTTAAATAACAGTCATCAATCATAAATTTTGCTTATTGCATATATATAAATTTTTCAAGGAATGAAAAGTTTAAAATTCCAGACTTTGTATTTTTTTTTTTTTAAATAAGGTCAAAATTCTTATCCTTCTGGTTTCATTTACATTTATATAAACATTTATTAAATAGAATACTTCCTTATGCTTCAGCAAAACCAATTCCATTATTAGTACAGTTATCTACAAACACTTTTAAATGTTTATACATTTTATTAATATATAAATACATGCAAACCCGTTTTCACAATAAAATATATAATTTGTGTCTATGTGTCTATTTAAAGACTAAAATCTTGTAAATGTTTAAAAGTGTTTGATATTAATGGTTTTCTAGATAACTTTCTAAATGGCATAGCTTTTGCCAAAGCTGGAGGAAGAATCATATTTAATAAATGCTAATATAGCCGAACTAAAGAATAGATTTTGAAGATGATAGAAAAATATAATAAGAAAATAATAAAGAAATAGTAATAATAAATAAATAATAAGAAAAGAGATTTGGAGACCACAATGCCAAAAATTCTATGCCTTTCGTGTAGGTTGAACTATGGAATAATATGTTGGTAAACGTTTGTAAAATATTGATGAAGATGTATAACAGTGATGAAAAGAGTTTGATTTACACTTTTCTGGCTCTATTGGTTTGTTTTGGAAAAATATAAATGCTCGCAACACAAATATTATCAATAATTTAAGAGTTTAAGGTGCCATCATTATAAAAGTGTTTTTTTCCCATAAAATTTCAATTAATAATTAAATATTAATTTTTTACAGAGGTTCCTTTCGATATCAGTGAAAGCTTGGGTATGTCATTCATTATTTCATTTATTATATAAAATCTTCAAATAATCATGATTTATTTATATTTCGCCTCTATTCTCTAGGAAGGAGAAGAAAAAATAGCTCCAGAACCAGAGCCATATACATTTCCGTTGGCAAAACTTTTTGAATTGGATCCGAAGGTTATTGCAGAAGAACCATCATTTTATACAGCAACTTTCAGCAAAGATAGAGAGGAACAGTATGTGAAATCGCTTTATTAAAAATATTATTAAAATATCAAACGTTCTACTTTCATTCACACGAATATATTTCAGATTTGTTGTGAAAGACAGAGAATCATTCTTTACATCAGCACAAAGATCACAAATCGCTTGGCAGATTTTACTCAGGACAAAATATGATGAAGATAAAAAGGTAAAAGTACATTTAAAGATTGAAAGATTTCTATTAATACTAATAATTGATCCTTATTTTTTCTAATTCCAAATTCCTTAATTACAAACTAAACATTCGTTATACCCTATGAATGGTTATTAAGAATATTCTGTGATTTAATGAGAAGATATTCAAAAGTGTTAAAAAATGAGGAATGTTATTCTTCGGAGCCTGTTGTATGTAGATAATATTGTACTGATTGTGGATACAGAAAACAAGCTGCAGCTAGCCATTGTGGAATGGCAGGAGGAGCTCCTTTGCAAATGAATGACTATTAACACCTCCAAGAGCAAAGTTGTAGTTCTATCAAGAGAGGATCAAAAGGACGTGCAGCTGATCTGTAATGGGGAGATACTTGAAATTGTGGAGGAGTTTACCTATTTGGGGACAGTCATTAGCAACACGAGGAAGGTTGACCCAGAAGTAACCAATAGGATATCCAATGCCAACCAGGTCTACTACTCTATCTGCCACAGCATAGTGGGGTACAAAGATATTGGTAGGGAAATCAAAAGACATATAAAAGTCTGGGTACCTCCCAAACCTCACTTATGGAAGTGAAAGCTGGGTTATGCTGGATAAGCAAGCCAGTCGGATGGCAAGTGCTGAAATGAAGTTCCTATGGAGAGCAGTTGGAAAGACCAGGAGGGACCATATCAGAAATGAATAGATAAGAGAGGAGCTGGAGATAACGGAGCTAAAGACCTCTTTTGAAGACCGACAGCAAAACTGGTTTGGGCACGTTTGTTGAATGGAGAAGAAGAGAGAGCCACGGAAGGCAATAGAAGCTCAATCCACCTGGAGGAGGCCGGAAGGTCCTCTCAGAATTTTCTACCTTGAGTATATATAGCGGATAGGGCGAAAAAGAGGCAAAGCCTTTCTAGAAATGAGGCAGTGTAGCAGGGACCGAGAGACATGGCTGCATTGGAACGGCTCCTCGATGCTAGGAATGGCACATAGAGGAAGACAAAGAAGGAGAAGAAGAAGTATTCAAAAGTGTAGAAAAAAATGAATTTTGATATCATTTTCCAGCATATAAAATACAGTACAATATACTTCCTTCGTAATAACCCCATTTTCTGATACTATCATTTATATTATAGTATCTAGGCTTTTTCTTTAGAGTAATTTTAAGTTGTCATCTTTTCAAAGAGTTGCAATAAATCTAAATAATATCTCGAAAATCCCCTTCATGCTGTTATCAATGTATTATTAAGAGAAACCCTCTTCATCTTGGATCATATGGATCTTTTGTGAAGCATTCTGTTGTAAGCTTCTTCTTTTTTTGGAAAAGCTAAGAGAAAGAAAAAGTGGAGTTATCACAATATAGTTATCAAAGTATTTTTTCATACTTATGAAAGTATGAATAAAGACCGAAACAAGCTGACATGATTTGTAGTTCTAAGTTGTAAGGTTTTTTTTTGGGGGGGGGAGGATTAAAATCTTAATCTAATTAAGGGAAACGTAGGTGAGATTTCGGAAAAAAATTAAAGAAATCCAACTGTAAAGTTGAAACACTGGATCTAGCATCAAAATCTAAATTTAAAGAAAAGTTTGAATAATTGCAATAGTATTTTTTGAAATACAAATGATAGTACATCATAAATTACTAAATAATGAAGCAGTAAAGATCATCGCATTTTTAAAAAGCGTAATAAACCAATTTTTCAGATGGGCATTCGACGATTACTTAACAATGGAACCTACCTATCTGTCTTTCCACTACATGAAGGAAGCTATGAGCACGATGCTGCAGATGGTGTAGTATTCGACCGAAGAGTAAGTTGAATGGAAATAGGTTAATTTCTATATTATGAATTTTTCAGAATTATTTTATTAATTAATCATTACTACAATAATTTTTAGATAGTAATATTAACTAATAGTAATATTAAATATTATGTCATGTTTCTTCTTGATAAGGAAGCCAGAGGAGCTCAGTGAGTAACGCACTGTGTTCCTATCTCCTGGGTCGGGTCTGAGTCCAGCTATGCCAAAAAATTATTTGTTCTACTATATCAGCCAGAGATCGACCCGTCTGGGGCACACCAAGTCTCTTTATGTGGGTACTCTTAATTGGGGGAAAACCTGGTGGTTGAGCATGATGCTGATCAAATCACCTCCTTGTATATCCGTAGGTCAAGAAACAATACTGACTTACCGGGTTATAGTGGTGCATGTTTTTTGTTTTTTTTTATTGATTAGGCATATATTGTAATTAACAATCACTATTAATGTAATGTAAATAAATGTAAAGAATTGCAATAAGTAGGCTCGACTTCTTGGATTTTAAAGTAAACGCCTTCAAATAATAATATAATGACATAAAAGGAAGAATAAAGTAATTACTAATGATTTCATTTTAAAAGGAGTAATATAAATGTATAAAAGATGGATTTGTCGTTTAAAATATTTATAAAAAAGTTAACATCCCTGAAAATAATCAGTTGATGAGAGAAATAATATTCGCCTAATTGGCATTATTTTCCTTCTTTTTTTTCCTGATATTTCTAAAAAAAAATGTTTAACATTAAAATTAATTATTTAATTGTATATCATTGTATAAAAATCCATAGACATAATTAAAAAATTTATAACAAGGATCTACAAGTATAGCTAATTAATTTACCAAAGTATTTCTTATTTGAAGGATCAAATTTTGCTAGAAACAAGGGCCCTAATTCGGTAAACACTTCCTAGAGCTTTTTATGATAGTTTCCCTTTGTCTTTTCACAAACTTATTTATTTACAAAGAACCTAATTTTATTTTTTATTTTTCAATTTATATTTATTTTTTATTTCCATATCCTCTTTATTTACTATTAGTTACATTTAAAAAATATCTGATATTCGAATTTTCAGTTAGAAATATGCAGACAAATTAATTATTTTTATCGAAGAGCTCACAACCTAAGAAGAAAAACTAGATGCAATTTTAATTTATTTTTAGGAATAGGCAAAAATAAAACTAAACTTAAAGATGAAATTTGTTATCAGCAACCAAAAACATTTTTTTTTGGAAGTACTAAATTTCAATTTCCTAGTCATTAATGTGAGGTTGAAAGTGGAAAAATAGTTTGGGATACCAAAAGGACTCTCATAGTATTTAGCTTTAAATGGAATATGTGGTACTTCGAGGGTTACCAATCGGCATAACCATACTCTACCCGTGTCTAACTTGGGCCGCCGGCAACCTGTTGATTCTTGCTTTATTTAATATAATTATTTTATTAATCATAAAATTATACTAATCATGGTGTAAACTGAAAACTGATTTAGTATTTTATTTTAAGTATAAATTATTATACAGTTAAAAATAGTTTAAAATCATTTTTCATGAAATTGCAATAACCAAATAAAGCTCATTAAACCATAATCAATTTATTCATTTTTTTTTGTTTTTATGTGTTTTTTTCTAGCTTCTATACCTGGAATGGGCTCGAATAGGGAGGTGGTATAAAAAACAACCTCTTTGGTTGGTTCGAAAATATTTTGGTGATAAAATTGCTTTGTACTTTGCATGGCTAGGTTTTTACACAGAGATGTTAATAGCACCAGCTATTGTTGGCCTGTTATGTTTTCTATATGGTCTGTCGTCAATGGAGTCTGATGACAACATACCTAGGTATACTTATAATAACCAAACAATTAATTTTAAATTAATCAATTTTATATTTTGAAATAAAAGTCATTAATATTTTATAGCAAAGAAATCTGTGATGGAAACGGACCAGGCAATATAACATTATGCCCTCTGTGTGATAAAGTCTGCGAATACCAACAATTATCTGTCTCCTGCCTCTTTTCAAGAATTACTTACTTGTTTGATAATCCTGCAACAGTATTTTTTGCAATATTTATGTCTTTTTGGGGTAAGAAAAATTAATTGTTATAGTATTTACATTATAAATATTTGATTATTTAGCAATAATGTTGAAAGAAACAATGGAATCACCAAAGTTTATTTAATTAAAGTGAACATACCTTTATACAACATAATATTAGTCATACTGTTTAGCGTTAAAGAATTAATTAAACTATCAAAACGTTTGTTTACACCAACATGCAAAATGCTTGCAAACGGGTATGTTTGGCTGGTGTAAGTATGAGCCGCGTGCATTCCCAGACATTTGAAAGTACCTATTTGTGAATATCTGTTTCAAGTTGTAATAGTATATCAAAGGCTATTTGTTGTTAGTTCACGTTCACTATAAACAGTCCTCGTTTATACTGTGGTGTTGAATTCATAAACTTCTGAATTATATGTGTTATTATTAAATCTTTTATTATATATTTAAAAATATTAAATGCATATATTATTATTTACATAATTAAAACAGTCATAAGTACAAATGTGGTACTACTGGCAAGGGTGGGGGAACAAATTCCGGCAAGTGGGCCTGATGGTCCTTTTTGCCATGATGCGGTACTAGCAAAAGGTTTTCTTCCCGGTTTCACTAAACAACTATTTTCTAGTCAGATTGAAAAAAAATGTTTTTATTCTACAGCTTTTTGCAATTGTTTGAACCGTGAAGAAAATACGAACCTTAATTGCAAGCGTTTGAGGGAGAAGAATTTTTGGTGTGAACGCACCTTAATATTAAGCAACTCATTAAGCATCAAATAGAGAGAAATGCTTTATTTGCAGCAATGTTGCCCAAATACCTCGGGTTGCTACACACACAGCATATTTATCAATCTATTGCTAGACATAATATATATATATAACATTTTTTTTTTCTTTTCATTTTAGCTCTAAACACATTATTACCATCACTACATTACCATATTATATCTGTTCTTTTTTATTTTCCTTTTGTTTGCTTTGTCTATCACTTTGTCTTCCTTCTACCACTCTCTAATTTATCCCTTATTTCTCTTTTCCAGAGACCCTCAACTATTTCATACCTTAAAATAATGCTTTTTTTTTTAAACAATTAAAAATAAATAAATAACCAACATAAAAAAATATACGGTTATAGCTTAGATAATAGCTTAACATTTTCTTGTAGCTTTGTGATATAACTTCTGTTGAAATTTTGTTTACAATGGACTTTCTACAATTATCTTAAGATCAGCAAAAATTATCAATAATAAAAAAAAAGAAAGAAAGAAATGCATTGTAATAGTGGACAGTTAAGGCCACTTAATCCCTTCAGTGTCAGAAACTATTTCATGAATCTATCCTCTGTGTCCACCAGCTTAAATTTTTTTATAAAAAAATAACATTTTTGCATTACAATTACTTTCTAAAACACCAGAAAATAATTTTTAAAAAAATTTCAATAGCAACAGTTGCGACGGCAGCCACAGAGGATCCTTTATGGCTGAATCCTCCTCTATGGCCGAGATGGATGACAACCAAAAATTGTCTTAAAGCCAATTGTTTTTCAATACTTTTTAAATTATTTGAACTCAATAGGGTGAAACTTTATTAGCATTTAACTTAATTTAAATGAAATTTAATAATAATAATTTTAAATTTTATTTTTTTAAAGTAAATGCTTTATGTTACAACTGTTCCTTTCAGCTATAGAATCTTTTGCGTTGTGTTTTTCAATACAATAAATCAATTAGCTCTTGCCTCACAAGTAACTTTTTACATACCATTATAGTAACATTTTTACCTGAGTTAGGGGTTAGTGAACAAATAAAATAGTAATGTTACTCAAAAACAAGTCACTTTATTAACAGGAAAAATTGAAGAACAAATAATAAAATAATTATTCTAGACTTTAGGAAGTACTCCAAAAATGGTTTTTGTGAGAAAAAAAAATTGCCATGAATCATGTGCAGCAAATTTTCTCAAATCGACAATGGGAATTAATCACAGATAGTTAAAGGAAAAATATAATGTAATATCTTAAATGTATCTCTGTTTTTACAAGCATAGGATTAAAAAAAACAAAGCATGGTGTCCATGGGAACCTAAAGGGGATAAATATTTTTTGAATTCCAGAGACCATCTTTTTTATTCAATGAATAAAGGATTACTGTGAACCATTCCCAAAATTTTACGGGAAATGGACAACTTAGGTCATGGTGGTGTAAGATTTTATAATAAAAATGGTGGTCTCAGCTGTTGCGATCCCGGCCACAGCACAGAGCATTGCTGATTACAACAGTTACGGCATCGACACTGAAAGGATTAAACAAATTATTACATAAAATCTATATCCTATTGCAATAAATATATATATAAATATTTGTGATAATAATAGATATTTTCTGGTTTTATATTTGACAAACAGGGAGCATTCCTAATATAGTACATTTCCATAATTACTTTAGGTAATAATTATTTAATTTAAAATAATCAAAATAATACAATAATTAATAAACAAAATTTGTAAAAAGTTCATTTGAACAGGATTAAATACCGTTCTATTTGTAATGTAAATAATGTTCTTAGTATTTTAAAGTTGTAGTCCCTAAATTAAATTAAATCAGCTATAATTTTAATAATTTTACAGGAACCGATTCTGCAATTGGTAATTGATGCAAAATTTTACCTTAATTTTTGTTAACATATCTACTTATGATTAAATGTTTTCTTTAATTTTTATTGAAATTATGTCAGATCATGGCACAGCTATATTAAAGTTAAGACTCTCTATTAATAAGCATCTTAATATCATTTTAGGAGAGTCCAGAATATATGTAATACTTATTTATGTTAAAGTAATTTCGGCATTCAGTTTTGTTAAAAATATTCACCACAAAAAATGCATGTTATGCTTGAAGTAATTAGATTTACTATGTTAATAGTTTTTTTGCATTAGTCTTTCTTAGAGTAATCTAAATAATAAAAACAGTTTTTTAATTGATTGCTCTGAATAAATTGGAAGGAGTAAAAAGTTAAGCTGAGTAATGACTAATATGTTAAAAAAAAAATACGATACATTTTTAACAGTACATTTACTGCACTTGTCAAACTGATCCACAATTTGTATTGTCCATACTACCTGCTTTTCTCCTACATGGTCTGACATAAAGTTGTAGAATGATAAAGTCAAAAAATCAAAAATATTGCCTAAAACTAAGAAAATTGAGCTGAAAATTTTCTTTATAAAAATTTGCAGCAACCACATTTCTCGAGCTTTGGAAAAGAAGGCAGGCTGTTATAGCATGGGAATGGGATCTTCAATATACAGAAGAGGATGAAGAACCGAGACCAGAGTTCGAGCAGACTGTGAACACATTCAGAACGAATCCAGTGACAAGGCGAAAAGAACCATACATGCCTCCTATGCAGAAAGCTTGGAAATTCGTAATTACAATATCGACCGTATTTTTTATGGTAATAACATCATGGTTAACTAAAATAAATTTAAATTCTAGATCAGATTTTTAAATATCAAAATTTATTGCAGATTTTAGTTGTATGTGCTGCAGTATTAGGAACTATTGTTTATAGATTATCTGTTGTAACTGTTATCTATGAAGGAGGTAATTCGTTTGTTAAGCGACATGCAAAAATTTTCACATCAATCACAGGAGCTTTAATCAATCTAGTGATAATTATGATCTTAACAAGAGTAAGTGCACTTTATAATTTTGTAATGTCACTCTTTATAATGACAATTTTATAATGTTTAAATTTTACAGTTTTATCATTTCCTGGCAGTATGGCTGACGAACCAAGAAAACCCAAGAACGCAAACAGAATATGAGGATTCATATACATTCAAAATATATTTCTTTGAATTCATGAACTACTACTCTTCTCTAATATACATTGCTTTTTTCAAGGTTAATAAAAACCAACTAATTTTAACGCTTTACTTAGCTTAGCAGCAAGTTTTAAAGATTTTTTTTTTTTTTTTTATTTAAATAGGGAAGATTCTACAGTTATCCAGGAGATCGAGAATTTAGAAATTCTGAATTGACTAGAATTAAAGGAGATGTATGCGATCCTGCAGGCTGCCTGTTTGAATTATGTATACAACTTGCTATAATTATGGTTGGAAAGCAATTTTTTAATAATTTTCTCGAGTTGGCCTATCCGTAAGTATAACTTTTTTTTCTATGTATATTTTTTAATGTAAATTAGCCACATATAATTTTAACAATGAATCAGAGCAATGATCAACTGGTGGAGAAGAAGGGCACACAAATCCGTAACAAAAGATCGTACCAGGGCCTATACCCGCTGGGAAGAAGACTACCAACTACAAGACCCAGGACGCTTAGCACTGTTTGAAGAGTATCTAGAAATGGGTATCCAACATTCTTTATTAAAATTAGTATTCAAAATTATTATAATCACAACAAAGAACATCAGAAATGCTTGTATCATTATTAAGGGTGATTGGGGATATAGATGATAGATGGGGATAAGCCCATCTATGTGATATGGCAATTATTGGACTTATTAACTAAAGTTAATAGAGTCAACTCACTCTGAAGTAATGTCATATCAGTGCAAGAAAATTACAATATGATCAAAATATCTGATGTGGACACTGCATGAATTCCTTGTACGCCTATTAAACTATAAATCCGTGGCTCAAAAGTTATCCTGAATTTGATAACTAGTTTTCGAAGATTACAGAATTTCAAAAATGACACTCAGCGTCGCGAGATCCATCTATTGATACACACAAAAGCTCTCATTCCGTTATTATAAATCGTTTTCTTTCATTAGGTAACAAGTTCCCAAGAGATTTTTTCGTATTCCGTGACAACATTAGAACTGTCGATGTCACTAGATAAAGCATAGGAAATGACGGTTTCGACATTTTAAGCAGAAGAAACCACTTAACTTATTTCTTATTCTTCTGCTGCAGACTTGTTCAGCTCGCAAATGAAGAGGAAAACAATTATTTTACACTCAATTTTAACACTTAAAACAAGTAATAAAAATGTTTAATTAGTTTAAAAATCGCGTTTGTAACCTTTATTACTGAACCATATGATCTCTGCATTTAATTTAAATATATTTTTTTATGTAAGTTTATTATGACCTTCAAGTAAAGTACCCCTTTCAGCTCACCAATTTTAACCAAAATCTAGTATATTATTTATATTGAGATAAAAGTCCTATTTACCAAATTTGAGATGTTTTACATTATATTTTAATATAATTTTTGATGAAAGTTTATTATGGCCTTCAAATAAAGTACCGCTTCCGGTTTCCCCATGTAGACTAAAATCTATTATGTTATTTAAATGAATATATAACTTATAAATACTAAATTTGAGAAGTTTTGCATTATATTTTAATATAATTTTTGATGGAAATAAATTATGACCTTCAAGTAAAGTTCCACTTCTGGTGATCATACAGTGACCAAAAAGGGAGGTTTACAACTAGATTTTACAACAAACCTAAATACAAAATTTTAACTTTCTGGGGCTAACCGTTTTTGAGCTATGTGAGATACGAACGTACATACAGACGTCAGTGCGAAATTAGTCAAACTGGATCATGGATGGTCAAAGTTGATATTTCCTTAGAAATCTGAAAATCGAAAATTTTCGTGATTATAGTACTTTCTTTATAGTGTACAAGGAAGTATAAGTGTGACTTATAAAGCAGTTATTTATTTTATGTTTATTTACTTTGAAACTGTATGAAAACAAGATATATATATTCAATCACTTTAGACTAAATTAAATAATTCAGACAATTTTATTGACCTACATGCTAATCTAAGTATTTATTAATTTATTATTATAAATTTAAACTCCAAGTGTATATTAATAAAATAGTTGTGATTATATAAAAAATTGAATACAAAATGTTAAAGATAAAGCTTATAAAAATTTATTATTACCATATATGGGGTTTTTGCAAAAATAATGAAGGTTTTTTTTATTTTTATTGAAAATATGCCATATCTTTACATCAACAATAGATATATAGTCAAAATAATTTCCATCAGGGTCTATACACTTTTGCCAATGTACGACAAGTTTATTTATTCCAGCAGGAAAGAAATTTGGATCCCTGAAAAAATGAACTGTCAAAAAGCATTTTTAATATCATTCTGGCTTTGAAAGTTTTATTCTCGTAAAATGGTGTCCAGATGCTTGAAAAGCTGGAAGTCAGTAGGGAAGAGGTCAGGCGAATAGGGTGTGTGTTAAAGAATTTTGTAATCCAGCGAGTTTGTAAATTGTTTATATTTTGGGTGAAAAAGAAGATAAAAATAAGGTTTATTATGATATACATGGAATTAACATCATGGTTTTTTAACTTACACAATTTGTTTTAAAATGTAGTAAAGGCGGATACCAGCATTATTTTTGCATCAATCGAATACTTTGAGACAAAAACTAATGATTAATATTTCTATAGTCTTTTTCAATAAATATCAGAGTTCATGTGAAAATAGGAATATAATCAAAACTATTAATAAAAAGAAAAACTGAACTTCAAAAAAAAAAAAACTTTATATTGCTCTACGAGTGAAAATTTGAATTGCGGGTATTTCTTCCTCTTGGGTGATATTCTTCCATCACAAAAATTCTTAATACCCAAAACAATTAAGGTAAAGTTTGGAAGAAAAAAAACAAGTAGATTAATTATGAAACTTTGAAAATTATTAATAAACTTAATTAAAAATTAATTAAATTAATACAAATCTATACATACTATTTCTGAAAATGCTTTGGTGCTTATTTATAAATATTAATCCCAACTTTGCAACATTGAAATTTTAATAAATAATGTTTTTTTTTTATTAAAACTGATCCATCGCATCTGTTTCAGTCCTACAATATGGGTTCGTGACACTTTTTGTGGCTGCATTTCCATTAGCCCCATTATTCGCATTGCTCAATAATATATGGGAAATTAGATTGGATGCTTTCAAAATGGTGGCACAAAGCAGAAGGCCATTGGCTGAGAGAGTTGAGGACATAGGTGCTTGGTATGGAATCTTACAAGGAGTAACATACTGCGCGGTTGTGTCGAATGTAAGTTCAACAAATATGATCATGATAAGAGATTAAAGCCCGCTACACACATGGAAATAACCGTTCGGCGGACCAAGTTCGAAGATGTGGTTCTCTACACAAAGTAGAAGTGGTCTGCCAAGCCATTGTTAGTGAATAGTTGTTCCCATGTGTGTAGCAGGTTTAACAGTTATTAAAAGCATTACTGATTCCGGAAATTCTTTTAGGCCTTTGTTATTGCATACACGAGTGACTATATTCCCAGAATGGTGTATAAGCTAGTTTATTCGCCAACATATAATTTGGTTGGTTACATAGATTCCTCTCTTTCAGGTATGTCAACTAAAATGTTTAACTAAAACTACAAACAAGTTAATTAATTGCAGTTATAAATATATATAGTTATAAATGTATAAATTAAAAAATATTTTTATTTCAGTTTTTAATACATCAGATTATACAGAAAGCATGGGTGCTGACAGGAATAGGAATAAACCGCCTCCACAGACCTGTCAATATCGCGGCTATCGCAATGGTCCGGATGACCCCCATGATCCCTACGGTCTCTCCCCTCAATATTGGCATGTTTTCGCTGCGAGATTAGCATTTGTAGTTGTGTTTGAGGTAAATATTCAACTTACTAAAGTAATTGAAATGGTCTAACATAGTCCGACCTTATGCATAATAAGTGCCAATTGTTTCACCAATGAGTTCAAATGCACCATACATGCAATATTTTTTATAACTTCTTACATTCATTGTTAGTGGTTGGAAAATAAGATGAGAAAAAGGAATAACTTAATCACATATATTCAATTAATTAATTTAAAATAGTTTATTAAAGCAAAAATTTACAATAGCCAATAATGATCTTTTGTACTAGAGAGTGATCGCTTTGTGATGGTTCCACAGATGACAGTTGTTAGCACTCAGAGCAAGAGCAGTTTCGACTTTGGATTTCTGTTCTCTCTGCTTGCTAGGAGTCCTGACCCTGGCATCTGTTTAATAATCTTTTCAATAATAGTATACTTATAGATATAGTTAACTTATAAATATAATATCTAAAGAATAAGGATTTTACTCTATAGTCAAAACCCTTACCTACCTACTTCTTCTGCTCTACAGAAGTGAGTCATGGCCTTCTGGATCAGCCTAAGCCAGGTGTTATGGTCTTAGGCAATCACTTTCCAGCTTCAAGTTCCAAGCAAGTATCTTGCATCGTGGGCCACACAATCCTGTCATCTTAGCCTTGGCCGTCCCCGTCGCCTTGTTCCATGGAACACCTCGGATTGGTAGGCCTTTGCTACTCATTCCCGACTTGAACCTTCCCCGTAAATGCAGCAAAGGATGCGACTTTCGAATGGTGGTTTTCGTGGTAATGCCCACGGCATACAAATAATTATATCCTCCAATTAAAACCAATCCTCCACATTTTGCACATGGTTCACAGTTTGGCCATCCCTAGTCTAAGAAATACTTACTGTTTTATAAATACAGTGTACTCACTGAATACTTTAACTGTCGATTTGAATAAGATTTTGCTTTTTTTAATTAAACATTCCTAATATTTTGGAATATTTATAATCACATATAACTGATTCTAATTATGGTTATTTATAATGGACTACTTTCTTTTTTCCAGTAAACTTGAAAAAAAGAAAGAAAAAAAAAGATAAAACTTAGGGTCTTTAAGCCCAAACTCATAAGAAAATAGTAAATAGATAAGGTTTTATAAAGTACTCTCATCATGAGATTCATCATTCTGATGTAACGCCAATTGTAACCATTATATTTCTTTAAGTTTTGACTAAGTTATTAAGTGTTATTGACTAACGATTTCATGATGAATTAGACAAGCGTTAAAACACATAGTTACATAGGGAGTTAGATTTAAAAAAAAATCTTAATTCAATGATATATATACAACAATTCAACAATAAAAATAAAGAATCATTATGATTTTTTTCAGCACATAGTTTTCGCTCTGACTGGAATAATGGCATACACAATACCTGATGTTCCATCCGAGATTAAAACACAGATAAAGAGAGAAAGGCTCTTGGCAAAAGAAGCTAAATATGAGCATGGCATAAAAAAATCAGAAAATGAAGATGAATACGATGAAATCTTAACAGCGCTTAGAGATTCACACAATACAAGTCGGCTTAGTGATGTCATCAAAAGGGGATCGAGGAGACAGAGTAGACAATCAGGACATGAAGATATGGATGAGCAAACACACAAAAAGACAATCAATACATCAACAGTTTGGGAGGTGCCATAGAAACTTACTTCAACAACAAACACCAAATGACTAATTACAAATTGAAGAGGACCAAGAATGCATTTTATGCTCAATAGCAACAGTTTTAAGCTTCTAAGAAAAGAAGCGTAGCCAAAAAAACAAAAATATGTATAAAAGAGCTTGTAAATTAATTTATTTTTCGATGTACAGTGTAAAAGATCTTATTTTTTTATATTTTCCTATCAATAGCACATCATTCCTCCTAAATAATTGTAAGTGAAGATTGATAAGAATATTTAGTTTATTATTAAAATTTTTAATAATATTATATATGTTTTAGATCAGAACTTAATTATGAATTAGCTGAATCAATTGCTTTAGATATTGTTTTTAAAATTAGGATTAAAAAACGTTCATAAAATTACGAAACAAAATATTTAGACATCCGCATGATGAATTGATCAAATGCTAAGATAAAAAGAAACAAGGAATCAAAATACTGGACTGTGTACAAAATCTATTTATTATAACCTTCATAAAAAATAAAATAATTACAATTGAACTTCTAAACATTGAACTTGATATTTTTCATCATCAACAAAATAGTTAAATTTTTAT
Source organism: Rhaphigaster nebulosa (assembly GCA_948150685.1). NCBI lineage: Eukaryota > Metazoa > Arthropoda > Insecta > Hemiptera > Pentatomidae > Rhaphigaster > Rhaphigaster nebulosa. The sequence goes on along the minus strand of OX411306.1, from coordinate 231,300,631 downwards.
GATTAAAGAAAAAAAATAAACGATCAAATTCAAATGTACTCGTATTTACAATATTATCTTTTAAATTGTAGAAGGAAAAAATGTTTGCATACGTATTTAATAAAAATTTATACTAATAATGCACATCAGCAGTATAACTGTAAATAAAAATGAATATTTCGGAGGAAACTATCTTCTGAAGTATATTTTGGTAATATTACTCAAGTGATGGTCAATTTTATTCAAAAACGAATAGAGAAGCCCATTCTCCATTTCTTACTCTATTTCCCCCACTAAAATTAGCTGTGGGCAGGATTGAGGTCCTTCAAAGATCCTTATGCTAAAAAATAGTCCATTTTATTATTGATTAATCTTAGCTAGTTATTAAATAAAAATACTATGCTGATACTTGTTGAAACCGATCTTCAGATTAAATATTATATCAAAATGTGACTTCTGCTTCATTCATTTATGATCTACTGCATAGTTTATATAGTTTGTTATTGTGAGTTCACTAGATATTTAACATTTGTCAATAAATAAACTTTCATATTGAAAAACTATATTCACATAATATATTAGGAAATGATCTTTATCGAATTTGCTGTGATGCCGGTTCGAATCCGGCTGGGGTGGGTTGAAATTTATTTTGTAGCAGACCCACGGAATGAATCTCGGCCTTCCCATTCTATAAATAATAAATTTAATAATAATAATAATAAAAATAAAAAAAGTCAAAGAAGTTGGCCTAATAAAGTTTTTATGACAATGATTACGGACACTAAACGACATATGTACAACACATGCAAGCTTTTTATTATATTATATAGAAAAAATAAATTCAATGAATATAATTCATTCAATGTACAAACCTTTTCATTCCCTCTTCATAAAAGCTTGCAGCCTTAAATCAAAATAAATTTCTGGAAGAAGTTTTGTATTGCCTCACCAGTTATAAGGCATTAGTTATTATAAAACAATCCAATGTCTTTAAAATAGGTAATCAGACTCAAATTGGTCAGAAGGGTATTGAAAAACTTCAATTATCAATTCTTGAAGGCTTTCCATGGTCCATTTCAAAATGGATACTCATCAATATTGTACGAGAAATGTATCATGCTTAACTTCAAAAAGCTTTACTCTTATTACCAATTTATAACTAATTCATTAATCAATAAATTTTTATTATATTCATTCACATTTTATCAATACCACCTTCAAAACTGATATATCATACAATATAACCTGATTGATACATATTTAATTTAAAAAATAAGAACATTGTTATTTAAAATATAAATAAACAATTTTTTAGATGATTGTAAAAAAAATATTTTTGAGTACAAAATAAAAAATTGATGCATAAACATTCTTACTTAGTGAAAGTTCAATGTATAAAGAGGTTCAAATGTTAAATGAAAAAAAATAAAATGTTATTTCACAGTGTTCATTAATTTAACAGCACGGTTAAATTTTATTATCAATTTTTCGTCAATCATATGATTGTCTTACACCATAAGTGCCTTGAAGTCTGACGAATTTTAACTGGATAACTCACTGATGTATATATATTTTATTTTATATATTTGTATTTATTTTTTCTAATTGATAAATTATTTCACTCAAAATATTAAAAAAAGTTATAGTTTTTAGAAAATTAGTCTTTTTTAAATGTAAATATCATGTTAAGAAAGATGTTCTTAAAAAAAAAAAATGTATTTAAAACTTATATGTGATATGTGTTACCTTTCATGTATCTAAATTTAAATTTTATATTTATTTGTAAATTATAGTCTAAGAGACAAATGTATAAATTAATAAAATGTACATATTTGACTATAGATCTGATAGTTTATTAGATTAATAACATAATTTGTTATACAGATACCACTTAATACAATAAATTAAAATCAATATACCTAAATACTTTTAAGAAGTGAATTAAGTTTTCTGATGTAACTATTCAAATTTTATTTAATTGAATTTCAATCATACACATGCAATTATTATTAACATTTCTTGTCACTTTTCTTAAGAATTAAAGTGATTCTATTCTATCCTTAAAATATAAAAGGGTGGGAGGTGACTGAAGCATTGTAAAACTTGTGGAATCAAATAAAAATTGTTAGTTGAAAACAGGTTTCAGTTTCTTTAATGCAAGCCTTTAATTGAGTCATATACTTTAAATACTCTGATTTATTATTAACCTAATTTTATGAACCTGCTACACAGAGGGTCCAGTATGTTCTCTTTATCATGCAGGTCTGGAGAAATAATACCATACAAAAAATATTTTAGACGATGGACTAATTTCAAAATAACAATCTCCCTTATCACGGAGAAATGATTAGAAAGAGATGAATATGGTGCTGGGCACAAAAGCTACTCACAATGAAATAAAATAAAATATAATGTGTTGAGACTGTGTTTGGTAATCTACCTTTATTAATTTTAAACATTAAATTTGTTGGTTTATGTTTATTGTCAGTATTTTTTTGTTTTATAGAGTTTGATTTAAAAATAATAATAATAATTAGAGAATAAAGAAAATAAATGTTTATACTTGGCCCAAGAAATACAAGTTTAATTAAAGAAGAAAAATTATTAACGATAGGTTACAACTAAAAAGATTCCATGTTAGTGTATGTAAACACCTGCTGCATGCCATCTGGTCACTCAAACCACATTCTTGACTAAACAAGTACAACCTGTTACAGTCCCTCCAAAGCACCGAATCATTCCCATCAACTCAAGACCTGATTCCTCACCACACCGCCAGTTACTACACCAAGTTAACCTCATCTATCTCTGTGGCACTACAGACCGGTGTGATCCTTGGCCTCCTTAATAAGCTTTCGCCAGTTGATTCTATTCTGTGCAGTTGCTCTCCAATTTTGGGCATGTAGAAAGTCTCGGACATCCCGAGTGGCAACATCCTCCCATCTCAGCTATGGTCTGCCTCTCCCTCTAGTATGGTAGAGCCTTCCGTCCATCATCTTTCTTGGTATCCTTTCCTCCAGCATTCTGGTAATGTGTCCAGGCCAACATAGTCTTCTCAGCTCGATATACCTCATCACACCAATATCCCCATAAAGATTGTAGATCTCCCTGTTCTTCCTCCTTCTCCAGTCCTCGCCTTCCTTGACTGGTCCAAATATACGATGAAGGACCTTTCGTTCCAAAACAATTATCTCCTTCTCTTCCATGTTGGTGAGGGTCTAGGTCTCCGACCCGTAAGTAACGATACATCTAATGAGAGTCTTGTAAAGGAGACATTTCGTGTGGCGGGATATGGTCAAACTTCTCAGATGTTTCCTGAGACCAAAATAACACCTGTTTGCCTTAACAATTTGCTGGCTGGTTTCCAGGGCCTCACCTGCATCCAAACAAAACACTTCTCCCACCAACCTAAAGACAATTCTATTGGAGACAATACACACCTGGTTACTGGAAGAAGAATGACTACCGGTGTACACCAATAAGTCAGCCATGGGAGCAAGACGAAATAGAGGCGATAAGGCACATATTGTGGTAAAATCTTGAATTTCTAATGGGAATTAGGTATTTGAGACTTAACCACAATACGTGCCTTGCCTTCAAAGGGACAAATATGAAAATCGCATTTTTTCACATTGGATAGTTGGAAATGGTAGGGACAATGTCTATGTTTTTTGACCTCGTATTAAAAACCAGCGATCTTTAGAAACATTCAGGACCGAAACTAAGGGAAGGAAAAGGGGTTACTAGCCCCGGAGAGCAGAATTTAGAGGGCAGCAAATTTTGAGAGGAATTTTATTTTTAATTTATTAAAAAAATATTTGTTTCTGTTTTTTAATTCTTTTGACCATAATGCAGTCAATAAAATGGTTTAATGTTATTAGATGATGATATTTATTTCGAAATATATTAACTAAAATTTTGTTATAAAACTGTTGACTTTTAATAGAGGGGAGGAAGTGAAAGAAGGGTCGGCAAAATTAAGTTTATCTCTCTGGCGAAAATATTAGTTCCCATTGAATGTTTGTTATGAATATATGAATATGAGATCAACGATGAGTCAGGATCGACTAGCAGGTTTGGCACTGCTTTCAATTGAAAATGTACGAGCTGAAGGAATTATCTTTTCTAAGCACATTGATATTTTTTCACAGAAAAAAATCTAGCAAAAAGTCATTTAAGAAGTCGAGTATGGTCTACATGGTTCTACAATGTCAGAAGTTTAATAGTGAGACTACTCAGCAAGTTCGTGTAATCAATTGATCATTACATGTTTGCATTGTCTTTATAAATTTATGGAATTAAATATTATATAAAATAACTATTTCTGTTTCTTTCATTATCCTAATAATTTCCATGACCTCATTAGGTATAAGAATGTTTTGAAACATTCTGAGCTCAAAACACTAAAGAAATGTATTAAATATGTCCGTTTAAGGGTATACCTAAACAATTAATTCAAACGTATATTAAATTTAATTTAATTTTGACAAGTGGTAGCACTGTCACATCAGGTTTGGCGTGATGGTTATCAGTGTCGCATATACCTAACCTTACCTATGTACGATTCAATTATTTCTGAATTGAAAATTGTTTGTTACCAACGTTTTGGTGTTGATAATGTTTTGGAGGAGAATAAAAAAAATGTACATAAATATAATTTAATTTTTATGATGACCAAAACATTTCTACCGTTAGGTCAGCTGTTCTGCAACCGCCATTTTTCCAACAGCTCTAAGGTTGACTGTGAGCGTTGGAGAAGTACATTGGCGCCGTAGAGAAGAAAGAGCAATAACCCGACTGAGAATAGGACACACCAATTTGACCCATTCCTATCTTATTAGCAAGCAACCGCCACCGAAATGCCAACACTGTCAAAACATCCTCACGGTCAGTCATATCTTTCAGGAATGCCCATTTTATATTTCGGTTCTAGCCAGATCAGGACTTACACCCGATATCGCAACCAGTCTAGGTAACGATGACATCAAGATAAAACGTGTATTAAACTTTCTAAAGGCAAATGACATAATAAATAAAATATAGTTTTTTATAATATATTATATCTTATTTGTTTATCTATGCATCTGTTTTGTTTATTTATCTGAATCTATTTGTTATCTTTGTGTGTGTGTATATATATTATATATTAATTATTATTATTATATATTTACTTACTTCTTTTTATTTATTTTTTTAAATTATAGAAAAAAAAAATAAAATAAAAAAAAAAAAAAAAAATAGCCACAGGCGTTGATGACCTAGCGGTTTTACGCCTTGAAATCCAAACAAACAAAGTACATTGGCGCAATGACACACTATCTGACTGTCGTGACAGTACTAACAAGACAGAAAACTCTCATTGTGCAAACGATTATATCTTTCAGCTATCGAGTGGGAGAGGTAACAGTTTTCAAAATAATTATAGAAGTTTGCAATGCCATGATTACCTATTTACTCTCCGAATTCGGGCCAATGTCCAATGAGGAAGAATGAGGACAGCAATTGCCTTATCTTTCTGGCGAACTTAAAATTTTCCAAATCGCATGGAACCCTTGATGGCAAGCATATCACCGTCACAGCACCAATGGTTCTCTATACTGCAACGATAGAAAATTTTTTTTCAATAGTGTTTTTTCAGCACTGGTCAGCCTTAATTACAGATTTACAGCTGCAGTACGAGAAAAATAGAGATAGGATTTATATGTAAATTCTATAATGGGAAAAGCCTTTGCACAAAGAAATGAAAATTACCGCATATTGATATTTTCATGCCACAAGCATTAGTAACAGATTTAGATTTTCCTTTAATAGCCTGTCTCTAAGGTGGTTTTACATGATACCACACAACAGGTCAAATATCCGACACAACGCGTGTCAGACAAGTATTCTATAATGTACTTAATTTAATAGGAATTAAGTAGATATAGAGCCACAGAGTACAAAGAAGGCTTCGTTGAGTCAAGTGCGGCTATCATTAAAATTATTATTTTTTTTTTTGCCTTAATCATTTGTAGTGCGCATAGGGTTAGAAATCTACGTTCGCATGATTTCTGACAATATTGAAGACAGATTTCCAATTTCTAGAATAATAATTATAGAATTATGGGGAATTGGAGTTATTAGAGATGAAAGAGGACCAGGAATTGCAAATTTGCACAAAGCTTCTTTTATGATTGAATTTTGGAAACTCGAGCCAGAATCAAAATATCCAAACTTAAAGAACACAGCATGTCATCTATTGTTTTGATTTTTTACAACATATTGCAGTGAATATTTGTAAGTATGGATGGTTATAACCGGTCGGTTTAACCGAAAACGGATTTTTTTTTTTACGTCGGTTATTCGTTTTTTTCGGTTATTTTTTTGTCCCGGTTAACTGAAAATAATGCAATAACCGGCCGAAAAAAAAAAACGTATTTTGAAAAGAAAAAAAATTGTCATAAATATCAGTATTAAGTGGGCAGTGTATTTTTTTTCTTTTCACTTTCCATGGGGATCAATGGACGATTGTGGAGCGATTCCACCCAATTCACCAATCCCAAGCCCCGAATTCTGGATACTCGTTAAGATGCGTTCACATTGCCAAATCTTAGCATATCAAAGGTGTGAACGGGATACTTCTTTTTAGCTTGTCTTTATTTGTGTCCAATCCAGTTCTTGCGTGAAGGGTCAGTTATGTTGTAAAAATATTTTGTTAATAAATTGAATAATAATTAAATAGTTTTGTTATTTTTGTGAGCAAACATTTAATTCTAATGTAGGTCAGTGTGACATCGATGTAGTCTTAGTAGACACTCTCAAGAGTAATAATGATTTTTAAAAAAATTTAATAGTGGACACAACAGACGAAATAATGTATTAGGAAAAAACAGCCCTTAGAGAAGTACTGCTAATTATTTTAAATCAGAAAAATTAGCATAATTAAGAAAAAAGGAAAGAAGAAAGAAAAACCCATAATATGAAAGAGAATTTCGAAACGTTGGTTGTGTATGGGTAAAAAAAATATTAAAGCAGAAAAATAATAAAGATAATTTAAGGGAAGTGAGTTTGTTCACAAAAATAACAAAACTATTTAATTAAGTAATGAAATGAAAACTTCCTTAAAATAGTAGTAATTTTATAATATATGAATAATAATTTTATTAGTATGTAAGATTATTAATATATTTATTTAATTTTTGTTTAACTAATTTCAACTATTATTTTGATCCAATATCATATGTTTGTTTATTGTATTTTTAAAATATCTCGTTTTAAATGGAGTAATGATTGTATTAATTTTTTTTTCTTTTCTACCGCTACTAGGTAAGGAAAGTATAGTAAACGTGTCAAAATTTCGATAAACGGTTTAACGGATCAATGAACACCACATTCGTAAGTCGTTTAACTCGGTTATTTGCAATAAATATTTTACTTTCAAGCAATTTAACTCATAAACCACTATCCTTTTATTATCCAGAGTATGCCAGGAATTTCTAAATAAAAAGAATTAACTTAATCAAAGTAACTTCTTTTTTTTTCAAATTGATGAGCATCTTTAAAACAGTGTCAAAAAACAAATATTTTCACCCATATAGTAACCAGCTCCGATAGATAACAAGCAGCCCATCACAAGTAGAGACGCTTTCAATTTTTATGATTATACTACACCAGCTAAGTCAGTGTAAAGCAGGCAGTTTCCAAACAACTAGAAGGCGCTAAAAGGGATAATTGTAAACATGTTCATTTATATTTTGGTTTATAAAGAGTAACTTATCTCTTTTTAACAAGTTTATTGATACAGTGCAAATAAATAACATATGCATGAATTGGAAATGAGATTAACTTTTGTACGACAAAGAAGCTGTTTTAAAAATCCTTGGACCCTTGTTGCGAACTGGACCAAAAGAAAATTGCTTTAAAAAAAAGGTTTTCATTGGTTTTAATAGCTTGTTTTTCAAGTAAATTTTGGTCTTGTGTACAAACGCTTCAAGTAATTATTACTATTTTAATCCACCTTCGGTAGACTGATATTCCATTGCCATAATACTTTTTTTGTTTATCTTATGATGCTCTTTGTATTTCTGTTTATTTTGAAAAATAAAAGTAATTGTGGTACAACTTTACAAGAGGGGCGCATTATCACTGATACTCCCGATCTTACCCTTAGGTCGCCGGACTAGCATACTCTAGCACCATTTGTGCTAACTAACTGCTTTACATTCAATTGTAACATTCGTTTTCATTGCAATTATTAAAATTATTACTGCGTTAATTACATAACATTTAAAAGTGTTAGTGTTGTCGACTTCCGGTGATCTGGGGAAGTTGTAGTAATAATTTAAATTACGGTAAGGACCTGACCTCAACTGAAAAGGAACTTTTGGGGTTTGTTTATCTCTTGAGCGAGCGTAGCGAGCGGAAGTCGACAGCTGTGATCTATTTAAAGCAGTAATAATTGAAATTACGGTAAGACCCCGACCTCAACTGAAATGGATCCATTGTTTTGTTTATTTCTTGGGCGAACGTAATGAGCAGAAGTCGACTGCACTAATAATTTTAAAAATTACAATGAACACGAATGTTACAATTGAATGCAAAGCAGTTAGTTACCACAAATGGTGCTAGAGTATGCTAGTCCGGCGACCTTCGGATAAGATCGAGAGGAACAAGTGATAACGCGCCCCTCTTGTTAAGTTGTACCGTAATTGTTATTGAATAATATAGGAACCCTTACTTTTTCTAGCCATCTGAAACCTAAAATATTGTTTTAAAATTTCTTTCTTGTTTAACCCTGGCATAGGCACTAATAGTGCTTTATGTGGGCTTTCCTTAATTTCTGTTTCTACAAAATATTCTAATGGTATTTTACCTACCGTTGAAAATGTATTCTTTTTTTGTAAATGAGTAGCTATAGTTTTCCAGAAGATGTATAGTTTTATAGCCGCGGACGGACGTTTTTTTTTATTTATTTGATATTTGGATTCTAAGTATCTTGATACGTAAGACCTCAAATTTTGAGGAACGATTACATTTTTTTTTCTTTGTCAATTACAAAGGCCTATTATTGAAAATAATAAATCAAAAAACGTGTTTATAAGGCTTTAGAAATCATTTTTTTATGTTTTAGAAATAATGCTTTTTAATCATTTAGAGTGCGATTTTTTTTTTAAATCACACCTTATAGCACTTCTATAACATAAGGGAAGCCACCATTAAAAAACTGAGCTTTTTAGTGATTGTCGTTTTTGAGATACAGTGATCACTAAATCAGTGAGTAGTATATTACTATTATACTGATAATTCAATCACCTTCCTTTTAAATGATCATCTGTGTGTGAGTAAGAAATGTTTCATTTTCGAATTATTTAAAAAAATAAAATAAAAATTGAGTTTCCATCTGCGCTGAAAACATGGATACCATGTCCAACAAGCTTTTATAGATATAATACTTTTTTTCTAATACTGACCCGGATTTTGTCTAATAGACGATTTTGTTTTTTGTTTAATTATCTTTAAAATGAGTACCTATAGTTTTCCAGATGTGTTATTCAAAAAACTAATTTTTTTTTTAGGCTTTAGAAATAATTTTTTTCAACCACTTCGATTTTTTTCAAACCCAGCCTTATGCATATTTAAAGCATAAGGAGGAGCACCATTAAAAATGTCAGCTTCATAGGCATTGTCCTTTCAGAGATACAGTGAGGACTATATAGATAGATATTACTATTACATAATTTAATATAATTTTTAAATGAGTTTCTAAGGTTTTTGTTAATGCCTATATCATGAGCAATGCTGTGTTCTATGCGATATAAATTTATTTTGGGTTGATTAATTATCCTATCATACCTTTCTTTGTTTTCATAATCCATACTACCTGTCTAGCAGCTAATCACTGAATCTAAATCTTTAATTAGTCATCTTTTTGAATGTCTGTTTCTTGGAACAATATTGTCAAGTTTACTTTTTAGAAATGCTAATTGATTTATATTTTTTTTAAGAATGTAATTTAAATGTTATTTCTAATTCTTCTTGTAAATTAGTGAAATTTAAAAAATGATTAGTTATGATAATTTTCTATATATCTTCAGGTAATTTAATTGTTGTGAATCCTGGTGTTTAGGATATAGCTGTAATTTATATTCTGAAGCTAGATGTGTTTCCCATAGAAGAGTCAGTAGTGTTGCCATTATTGGTTTTGTCATCAGTAAGAATAATGCAACTGTTATAATTTTTTTCTGGGTCTTTGAATGTAGCCTGTATGTACTTTAATTTTTTTTAGTTTTGTCCCTAAATTTGTTAACATGTTTGTATGGATTTTAATTTTTATTTCTCTTCTTACTTTTACAAATGGGTTATCTTCTGCAATTGGATTTTCTCTCGCTTTGTTCAATTTTTTTGTTTCATCTTTCTTTTCTTTGTCTATTTTTAATTTGATTTGCTCTTGAATTACTTTCAAATCGTTATGGCATTGTTTGACTATTTTTTTTTTTTTTATTGGGGCTGTATTTGATTTATCTGTTTGAATTCCGAAAGTGATCTCATTAGGAATTAATTTTAGTTTTTTATTTAACGTATCGTTTGATTCAGTTTCTTGAAAATTCTGTAAAATTTTAATTAGTTTGGAATATGTTATATTAAGGAGTGCTAGAGAATGGGGATGCTTTGTTGTTACATCTTGTGCTTATGTTTATGGAGCAATCTGTTTCCCGTGTTTTTTTTACTGAAATTAAGAATATTATATTTTCTCACAGTGATTAAAACATTCAAAGGAATGGCTCCTCATCCCCGGGAAATTATTTTTAAAAATTGAAACATTGTTACTATATACTCAAACCAGCGAAATGGCGAAGCATTGCCAGGTCAGTTAGAGTATAAATAAAAGGAAAAGCTAAAAATTAAATAATAATAAAATATGTATAATTTATACATTCACTTAAAATATTTTTAAATTGTACAAAAGAATAATTTAGATATAATAAATAAATAGAAACGTCAGATGATATCTTATAAAATTTCTTATTACAATCATCTATCTATCATCTTAACAACAATGTGACTTTCAGTCAAAAAGTTGTTAAATAAAATAATAAGTTGTATAGATCTATGATTGAAATAAGCATAGAAATGATTTTGCCAAAAATTAGAAGAACAAAAATAAATAAATTAAAAAATCCTACGTAACTTTCTCAACAAGCATTGAAAAAAATACTGAAATTCAATTTTTAAAGAAATCATTCAATAAAGGAGCCACGATTTCAGGATTTTCAAGATGTACATGATGACCACCATCAATTGTAACGCTTATTAGATTTGTTCCTTTATCAATTTCTTTCAAATTGTCACACCATTGATTGTAGACAGACTTACCGAAATGACTACAAATACCATTGCTTGCAGTTATGTTCAAAACATCACAGGATATCCTCTCAGCAAGTTCAGAAAGCAATTTCTTGGAACATCTACCGTAACTGCGAAACTTAAGTCTCTTGTCATGGGTGAATCTGTACTTATTTTCAGCATATTCTACTGCACCTCTTTTGGCAATAATCTCACAGCTCTTTCGAGAAATAGGTAAACCAAAATTTGCACGTCCTGCTACTAATCTTGAAATAGTTTCTTCCCACGAAAATCCCTTCTCATCATGATAGTTTTCAAGATCATCGTTAAAACCATCTGTTGAAGCACGATAATCCTCTACGATTTTTTCAAAACTATCAGCTGTCCAAAAGCGACCACATTCCAAGTTGACCATTCGACCTACGTGTTCTGGATAAAAGCCAGCATAAGCAAAACCCACATTGCTTCCAAAAGAATGGCACATTAGACTGACTTTGTCCCACTTAAAGTATTGAGTAAATATATATCGCAGAGCAAACAAGTATTGCTGGAAGTGTATAGACAACCCTTTAGGAAAATGTGAACTCAGTCCATGACCAGGTAAATCCAAGCATAGAACACTTTTAGTGTTCAATAGAGGCAACAGAGTATCATATGAACCAGCATTATCGTACAACCCATGAGTGGTAATTATTGGCTGAGTCTGTCGGCAGCCCCACCATTTACCTGCAATGAAAAAAAAAGGACAATCCATTCAGATATGTATATTTTCTAAAATCATACAAGATAATGAAGTCGTATAACATTTTTATTTTGAAGAAAGTGTTCGATTTAAGCAACGGTCTGCTTTTATGCAAAGAGACTAGTTAATCACAAATAAAACACACCAGTGAATCAAATGAAAAACACAATATGATAAAGGGCTAAGCTGATTAATATGTTTGATGAAAAAACAAACATAGTGAATTCATATTGTTTTTGTTATCTTGAGAGACCAACCTACCTTGTTTAATCTTAGATATCTGAAGTGATCCAGACAGGTTAGCCAAAGAACTATGTTTCTATACTGAGGATGTCAAAATACAATTAATCTTCGGATACCTCAGTAATTATACAATAAATTTTATTATTAATTTATTAGTTCAGTAAGCCGCAAGAAATCTTCAGTGTTTTACCAACTAGAAATTTTAATTATTTAAAATAAATTCTAATATTTGTCAATCTACATTTAAGGAAACAAAGAATCACTTAATCCCACATTTATTTTATTAATAAAAACTTTTTACAAAATCTTTAATTTAAAAACATTATTTTACTGTGTAATGTTTCCCTTTAAACATTTTCCTATGCCCTATATTTCTGGCCAGTGTTAAACTATTTTGCTGCCACTTTATAGCTGATATATAATATTAGTCGAAATCTTAATAATTCAAATCAAATACTGGCTTGAATGGTATGTTAACATACTATTTAAGGCAGTATTTGATAAAATTTTAAATGTTCTTTTTTTTTTTTTTTTTTTTTTTTTTTTGGGCACATTCAGATCGTCTTTTGTTTTGGTGTCATAGCATTTCTAAAAGCCATAAATTAATAATTTACATCATATACTTAAAACTTTTTTTAAGTATATAATATATACTTTATAAGCCATAATTTAATTTTAAATTAATATTTGGGCAAAATTTATTTTGTTTATTTATTCACATTCATTAAATTTAGTAAAACCAATATTAATTTACCTTCTTCTGCATATCTTTCAACACTATTTAAAGAAAAAAAAACACAATTACTTTTTTTAACAAGTAGTGCCTTGAGTAGTATGTAAAAAATAATTTATGACACCAAAGTATTTTGAAAACGGCCAATAATTTTTTTTAAAAAAAGTTTTAAAAATAAAATAAATATGGGATTAAGTGGTTCTTTGATTCCTTAATATATATTGATTGATATTAAAAATTAAATAAGAATCCTTCTTAATATAAATAGAACAAGCATAATAAAGTTGTTGATCACATATCTAAAAAAAAATTAAAACTGAATATTTATTTAATAGATGAATATTTTAAGAAATAATTGTATAAAAGAAAATATAAGGAAAAAACAACCTAAAGAGTACTATGTAATAAATATTACACAATTTTAGAATATGAATTAGGTATGCGATGAAGTAAAAATATACTTTGTACAAAAATAAATATATTTAATCATTAATAGTAAATAAAAATATTTACATTTCTTGATTAAGTCAAGAACAATTTTATTACTTAGTAGGAATATTTCTGTAGATTATAATTAGTCGAAAGTTTCCAAAAATTTATTGATGATCGGTGCAACTCTTTCGGGATTTTCCAAATGCACATGATGTCCACCCTCGACAACTTGACAAACTAGCCTAGGAGAATTCTGAGCAATTATAGATAGCTGTTTTTCAAGCATTTCCCGACGGTGATTCACTAAAACCCCTTCCGTGGCCCTTATAACTAACATTTGACACTTGATTTTTTCAGCTAATGCATCTAAAAACAATAAAGTCGGTCTTCCCATGTACTTAAGGTGAGGTCTACTGTCAGTCAGATTTCTATAAACATCATCCGTGATTTTTTCCAAGTCTCTTGAAAGAAGAATTTCACAAATTTTTTTTGATAACTTAAAAGGAGTTTTTGCTCTAAAGTTATACATGTGTTCCAAGAACAGCTGATAGCTTCCCTCATAAGGAATTTCCATTGCTTTTACCACTCCCCCCATATAACCTCTTCTTAGATCATCAAGTAAATATTCAGACTTCGAAGCCATATTGAATCTACTACAATCAATGCTGATAAATTTGTCGACTCCGTCTGGAAACATTGCAGAATAAGAAAAAGACAAATTACTTCCAAAAGAATGACCGAGCAAATTTACTTTCTTCCATTTGAAGTAATCTTTTATGATATAACGTATCCAAATAATCAATTCCAAAAAACTCGGAGACATACCACCAGGAGGATTTGATGATTTACCAAAACCAGGTATGTCCAAAGCTAAAACTGAAATATTTTCATTTAACAAAGGCATCAACGTATCAAAGGTAGCCGCATTATCAAACAATCCATGCAAAGCTAAAACGGGTTGCTCTTCATTTTTTCTCCACCATTTACCTGAAATTTCATTTATATATTTCAATCTGATTTAATTATAATTTTATTGAAATATTTATTATTCCTAATATGAATTATTAATTGATTATAAATAAATAACACAGAGTTCTTTGAACATAAAAAATGGTTTTGAATGTAATAATTAAAATATTTCAATTCAATAGTGATATGATTTTCAATTTTCCTCGTAACATTTAAGCTTAATGTTTTATCATCTTTTTTTTTTTTAATAGGAAGATTCTATAAAGTACAGTAATCAAATTAAAATACAAAACCCATCCATCACACTATAAAAATACTTCCCAATTTTAACAAGAATAACTTAAAATTTGCAATAATGCATATTTGTTATAATGATATTATTATTTCTAGGAAATTTAAACCATTTTACACTTCCTTATGTTATTCTCCCATTTATCACATCTGAAAAGGGCCCATTTTCAAGCCTGTCATCTTCTATAAACAAAAATAATGAACATTAATTTTATATCTTATATATAAACATACAAAAGCACAAATCTACAACTGTTATTTAATAAAATCAGATAAATCTGCTACTCCAATAAATAAATGATAAAGCAATACATTGTCCAACAAAAATAAAAAAAAAATATACATACATATATATATATATATATATATATATATATATATATATATATATATATATATATATATATATATATATAATACCCATCAATCTTCCAAAATGAGATTCATGAAATATAAGTATAAGTATATAAAACTGGTGTTATTGTTTTTCGATATATTCTCCTCTACATTCTACACACTTAATATAACGCTTAGGCAACATTTCTATACCATGAAAAAAATTATTTTCTTCTCTGTTAGAAAAATGTTCTTCCACCGCTGCTTGGACCTCTTCATCGGTGTTAAATCTTCACCCACGAAGTCCAGATTTTAACTTTGAGAAAAGGTAGAAGTCGCTAGGATCCAAGTCTGGGCTGTAGGGTAGATGGAAGGTTTCTTTAAATCCGCTGTCCTTCACAGCAGCCTTGAAAATCAATGCTGTCAGGAGAGGGGCACTGTTGTGAAGAAGCCGAACATCTCTACTCAATCTCCCGCCTTTTCTCTTTGATGGCGTCTTGTATGCAGTGATGTAGAGCTACATAATACCCGGCATTCACTGTGGTGTTCCTTTCCTTAAAATCAATGTGCAGTATTCCTCTACAATCTCAAAAAATGGTCAAAAAATGCCATTACCTTTTTGTCGACTGCGTGACTTTTGCCTTTAGCAGAGGTGCTTCTTCTGGCCTCCTCCATTCCATGGATTCCCTTTTCCTGACTGGGTTATACTATATAATCATTTTTCTAGAAACTTTTGAGTTACACCTTCTTTACACAAGAATTTTATAACTGAAGGTATTCGATCTTGAACAATGTAAAAAGGCACAGGTTCCTTCAAGTTTAGATACGGACTGAGGAAATGTGGGTGATGGGTAGGAGAGTGCATGGCATAGATAGTGCACGTCGGGCAAGTCAAAGCCTGCTTGAAGTAGGGGAACTAGGGCAAGCCGGAAACTTATGGGCCTTATTATGTAAATAGGTACTGAAGAGAATTTAAAGATTAAATTTTATTTATGAACATCCAAAAACACAAACCTACAGCTATTATTTAATAAAATCTTAACTAGTATTAAAATCTAAACTTTAAATCCGCTATTAAAAAAAATAAATGGTAATACAATACATCGTTAAAAAACAAAAAATAATTGAGAAAAGGCCAAATCAGCATTTAAAAGCATACTATTTTACATTGTTACCTTATATTTTCGTAGTTATTTAATTATTTTCATATTCCACAAGTCATTATTTGAAAAAAAAAAATGTTATTTAAAAAATAGATTATAAGAAAATTCTTATTTGTTACAACATACCTATATTCTAAAAAAAAAAAAAGATACTATAATTATTTATCAAATTTAGATTATTGTTATCAATAAATTTTAACAAATCATTTTTAAAAAAATACATTAATAAATAATTACCAATCTTAACCAAAGAGCTTCATTTTATTTTTGAATAAAGTATGCTTATAACATTTATGAAGAAGTGTAAAATGTTTAAATTCCCTGAAAATTATAATAATAAAATAATTCATACACCCATTTGTGTAGGAATATTTATAAAATTTTTTTTTAAAATCAATATATTATTAATTCTGTATATTTTCTTATTTTCAATGATGTTAATGTTGGTGATCATTCCTTTATACTTAGAGGGTTGGAAGAATTTTGAGATTATGGTCTCATACACAGATGCATCAGTTGGGGAATATGAGACAAAGCCTGAAATTTCAAAATATCCTTGCTATAGAATCATACATATCAATCTTCCAAAATGAGATTGATGGAATATAAATAGCTACTCAAGAGAATTTAAAGAAAAGTATCTGATACAGTATCAGTCAAGCGCTAAATGAATTGCATTGCGTCTAGTGACTAGTCTGGAACTGCCTAAATTTCCTCAAGGAGCTGGGAATGATCAATAAACATGCATTAATGCGAATGTTGAAACATGATGGGATTACAGGGAAGCAAATAGTATAAGCTGTATCAAGGAAGTTTCAGAAATCACGCTAAGCCACCCAGAGACATAACGGAAACATCAATAACTTAAGCAGGGAAAATATTGAACTCTGGAAACATAAAAAGAAAAACACCTACTGGTCCCCTCCCCTCACATGTCATTCCTTGTTAAAAAAAATCATCTCAAGAAAATGAAACTTGTTGAGGACTTTACCTGCCATCTGTGTTACCATAAAATAACAAGAAGGTGTTAGCAACACAAGGGAATATCTAGATCAGGCCATACTTAAGCCTAAAGATATTGCCATGGCAAATTCCAAATATATAATGTGCTTTATGCCAAATTTTGAAAATGTCTGGTTAGAATTTTTTTTGTTTTCTTTTAGAGAAAGAGATAAACAAACTCCAAAGGATCCTTTTGAGCTGAAATTATTACTGCTTAAGGTACAACTTTCCCATACTATCGGAAGTTGACAACACTAATGATTTTAAATAATATCTAGTTAAAGTAGAAATAATTTCAATGAATACAAATGCTACAACTGAATACGAATACGAAGCAGTTAGTTATCACAAATGGTGCAAGAGATCGCTAGTGCGGCGACCTTTGAGTGAATTCGGCAGTGGGCAGTGATAATACGTCCTGAAAAGAATGCTGAAACAGGCAATGCAATCGCTGAAAAATGAAATTATTTCGTACAAAATATTAATGCACAATGGTTTATTATTTCAAAATAGATAGATGTTAAGAGAAATTTTATTTTATTTTAGTGATATATATATATATTTTTTTAAACTTTGGTAACAATTCTAAAAAACTTTAGATATGGGCCTATGAAACCTCTAATCGGGCGCCATTTTGAAACAAATTGGCAGATGATAATGTCGAGTATCATCACCACACAGAATCATTCTGGTGTGGCCTATGACTCCGGTGCCAAATCTCAAAAAAATTGGTCCAATAGTCTCAGAGAAAATAATGGATTTTTTTATTTGATTTTGGAATTCATATATCTTGAAATGTAAAACATCAAATTTTTTGAAGGGGGTTACATTTTTTTATTGGTCAATTAAAAGGTTAATCATTTAAAATAATATACCAAAAGACCTAACAGCAGCATGAATAAAATAAAAATGTATTATTTAAAAAAAAATTAACAATATAATAAATAATGAGTTGTTGAGGAACAGAAGAAAAAAAGGTAAAATATAATTTGTCGTGCATTAGAAACAGGTATAATTATTAATCTTTTTAACATTTTTTTAACAAAGAAAATAAACAAGATATTTAACAATTTTCCTTAGTTTAAAAATAAATAAATAAAATGAAATGGTTATAAATAAGAATAGTTCATGGTTTTTCCAAAAAAGTAGTACGAACATTTTTCAGAAGTTATAAACGAATTGATAACATAATTTTATTTCTTGAAGTCTTTATTTGATTTAAAACTTTTTGGATTTTGTCCAGGCATTTGCAATACAATTAATAATAATAATAATAAATGTTTTTATCAAACTATTCAAATGCAATATACGATTATATACATATGGGCTTAATTGTTTCTATTCTGACCCATAAAAAAACAAAAAAACAAAACAGAAAAACTAAATATGTAATTGCATAAAATTCCAGGGTCTGAGTATATAATTCTTTCTAAAGACTGATTTAACTATCAAACTATTAAACACCCATAACTTCATTAAGGGAAACTACTGTAAATAAACCTTATATAAACGACAATAATTTTAAAATGATTATAAATAGGAAAAAATATAAATCTAATTTTAGAAGAGAAAAAGTTTATTTTATTAAAATAAATATTTTTTGTTTTAATCAGTGTAATCTTCAACAGGGGGGAGGGAGGAATTCTTTTAACAATAACCACTATTAAAATTTTGAAATAAAGTAATAACAAATTTTTATTTTTTCATATTCAATTAGAATAACATCAATACTTCTAAAACATAAAATTCAATTCCAAAACATAAAATTGATATTCTCAATTTATAAACTATGAGTATCACAAAAACTTTTAAAAGAAAACTAATCAGATGCATTTTTCTTTTTTTTTCGTTAAATTTAAAATAAATTACGATGATTTTAGGAATTCCATATTTGAGGATGTAGCTGCAATAAGGGCTTATAAATCCATTTGCCCTTTTTGCAGAGAATTACTTCAATATGATATCAAGAATATCCCTATAAAATCTTATTCCAATCAAGAAATGAACGAAGTTAGTATGACTGTTTTTGCCAGTTGAGTTATTGTAAATGTAGTCACCAACTGCTAAGGTGAGGGAGATAGGAGGTTTTAGAAAGCCTTGAACAATACATTTCCAGTAGAGTAGCTGGACAGAAATAGGAAAAGATTGAGTGAGGACGATCAGATGTGTCGAAAGGACAACCAACGAAACACAAAAGATCAGTGAGCTAAAGGTCACTTAGCCCTCTTCCTCCCTCAATAGTTGTTCTAAGGAGAGAAAAAAGGTAAAAGTATGAGCTGATAAATGAGAAATGGAGGAAGATGAGGTGATAAATGAGAAATGAGAGGAGGAAGATCCTTCAATTTGTATCGATATACATTTTTTAATATGTGTGTATGTGTTGACAGCATTGCCAAATAAATCTGGTCACTTGTAATATTTCCTCAACCAATCTTTAGCTATTTAATACAAATTTATTGTGATAATGATTTTATTATTTAAGGAAATATTAAAAAAAAATTCAACTTATAAATAACTTGTGAAACACTCTTCCCCTAATATTTATTTTGTATTAATTTATTTTCCAACGTTTGGAGGCTCTCTCATCTTCAGGGTTTTCTTACTCTATTACAATGCATATTTTGCTGGTTATTATAATCATTCACTTTTTTGTAAAACGTTGTGTGATATTGGACTAGAAAAAATGGAGCTCTATATTTATTATGCAATTATCTCTATCCTCATTACGCAAAATTCTTATATATTGACCATATGTATTTTTTTATATATAATATATATGAATTGGATGAATGAATGTGAGGAATAATATAAAAATCAATAAAATATGTATTATAATAGAATAACAAGACCCTAAAAATGAGGTAGAGATACGTTAGAAAATAAAAAATAAATACTAAAGGAAGAGTGTTTCACAATTGATTTATAAATGATAAAAATTTATATTGGCATTAGAAACCTTTTACTTAACCTTAAATTACTTAATACTTCAATTACCAAGTTTTATTTATTAATTTTTTGAGATCTCAAAGTTCAGATATATTTTATTCAACTCAAGGTGATAATTATTTTTTTAATCTTAACATACACTTGTTCCCATCCTAACAAAGCATAGATATTGCCACTATAATAAAGTATTTCGCCTTACTTTAAATATTAAATGCAAACTATTTTTCAATTAAGGAATAAATGTTCAATGCAAGAAGGGTCCTTAGAAATGGCATTCTCCATAAAAAGGGCATATAAGCAGATACGATATTTTTTTAACCAAATTAAAATCGCTCTTATCTAAATTTCACTTTTGGAGCTGTGCCCTTCTTGCAACTACAGTCTCAATTGAATGGCAACAAAATACAATATGTAAATTGATGGGTATATTCACATTTTTTTTTTTTGTTTTACACTCTTGTAAACATAAAAGAATTATTTAAGTATAATTAACAAAATAATTATATTAAAAAAAACAATTATGTAGGCAATTATAATAAAATTGTCTACGTTTTAAAAAACACTTCCTATAAAATTCTCTCGACTACATCGTAGCACTAAATTGTGTACACTCTAAACTTTGAACATTCTGAAATATTATTAAATGAATTAAGTAACAACGACCAGTCAGCAAAATATTTTCAACCTTCTACTTTCTGTGTTAAATATGCACTTATAAAAGTGAATGGTGTTTGAACAATGGAAATTAATATCAAGAAATACTTTAAACAGATAGTAGACAGCATATACCTATTATGTTCTCACACTTTATTTATTTTTTAAAAGTAAATAACTTCTTCAATATTATTTAAGTGAAAATTCTGATTCAGTACAAGTCTGTTATACTGCATGCCAGGAAATGAAGAAATAACACCTAATGAAAAATATTTGTATTCAAGCAGTTCAAGGTGATGTATAATCGTATGATTCAAAATATACAATGCCGTAATCTTATTTTTATTTCTCTTCCTCTTTTGTGCCTTTTAACATAGAGAATGTCACATCGTTATTGCTAATCATATGTGTCATGAGCAAATAATCTTATTATATTGAGTCTTCAATTATTGTCACTAATTTGGTGATTTGCGATAGGCATGAAATTCAAGGTCTTCCTCCAGTCCATGTACATTCAAATTATGGGCGTCTATTCCCATCAATCTTAAAAATATATCTCAAAGCATTATTTTAGCGGTATATTTTGGAGAATACTGTTCGATTCTATCATCTTCAGTACCATTCGTGATTTTCCTTCCATAGCTGACCTTAGTTTTTCCTACAATCCTAAATAAAAATATCTGGAGGCATAAGTTGGCTAATGTACCTATCTTGAGTATCATAGTAATTAATAAGCGATGATAATCACTTTCATCGATAATTATTATTCAGCAACATAATCATTATTTATTTTCTAAAAAAAAAAAATATCCGATCAAGCAAAACATTATGATAATAAACAGCCAAAACAAAGCCGATAAAATACAGTTTTGTTATTTTGCTTTGAGAACTTCTATCAATAAAGGAACAATTTTTTCTGGAATGTCCATGTGAAAATGGTGTTTCCCATCAAAATCATAAAGATTGTACGATTTTGCTTTCTTCTCAATAATATTAAGCATATCAGGACAATATTTCAAGCCGTTATTGAAGTAAGTGCTTCTAGACCCTCTAACTAACCGGATATGTACATTTGCGTTTTCAGCAAGAATATAGAGCTGTTCTTGATTTAATAAATTTATATCGATCCCTTTTAAACGGTGATCCCGACTAAATATGTATTTACCATCAGGCAATTTATCAAGACCTCTTTGCATTAATATTTCAGCAGATTTATCATCTAACGAGTCTTTAGTCGCCTTGATCCACACATTTTTAGCTTCTTCCCAAGTATATCTTTTTGAAGAAGAATGATCTCTTAAGGCAAGTTGTATTTTCTTATCGATAGCTCCACCTATACTGGCAGCCCTCTTCTTTTCATCGCCATAGGAACCAACGAGATAATCAACACCAAAATAAGATTTAACATCTTCTGGAAATACAGCAGCATATATAAAACAAGTGGCAGAGCCTCCTGAATGACCTAGAACATCAACTTTATCCCAGT
The DNA here is from genome assembly GCA_948150685.1 of Rhaphigaster nebulosa. NCBI lineage: Eukaryota > Metazoa > Arthropoda > Insecta > Hemiptera > Pentatomidae > Rhaphigaster > Rhaphigaster nebulosa. The sequence continues at coordinate 231,278,333 of OX411306.1, read as the reverse complement.
TAAAATAGCGTTTGATTCTACGCAAAACTGCAACAGCATCGTTAAAATAATAAGTTTGAAAGGGAGGGAGATGCGACGACCGTCCATTTCCAGGGAGATCAATAGCAAAGATTGAATAATCATCTGGCATGAGCTCAGCTAGCGGGTCCCAAGAACCAGCATTGTCTTGCCATCCGTGTACTGCTATCACTGGTTGAATACTTTTCTTACCCCACCATTTTCCTGCAAAAATTATTTCTTGCTTTAATAATAAGCTGAGTCTATTCTGAGGTTATTCTTTTTACTTGTACTATTAATGAAAAACACCAATCAAAATTGTGATTCAGTTAAATCTTACAATATATATATTATTTTTTTCATACCAGAAATAAGAAGGCACGACAACAAAGATTAAATAATTTGAACACTGGTTTTAATAATGTTTCAAAGAAATTAATGATGAGTAGGTAGCATATTACTTCAGCATAGAGATGGAGAGTTAGGTTCATTCGGCTAAACCGATTCCCAACGATTCATTCTCTGTGGTGAATTGATTCTTGGATTGATTCTTATTACCTAATCCTTTTTTTTTATGGAAAAAAATCCCCCCCCCAAAAAAACTATTACACAAATCAATGTTAAAAATGCCACTTTTTCGCCACTCCACTACCACTTTTTCGCCTCTTCTGAATAGAGAATTGACTGACTCCAAGTGAATCATGATTTTTTCATGTGAATCACTTGAGGGTACGATTTTTTCAGAGGAATCGAATCAAAGTCGATAAATCTGAGAAAAAAAAAAAGATTTGCTTGCCCATCTATACTTTAACAATGTATGTATCTATCAATTAAAGTGCTATGTATTGAACCTATACTCCTTACGAAGAAAGCATTTTTATTTTTTGGAGTCCTAAAAAGTCATCATTAAAAATAATTAAAAACTGCGAGATTAATAATTTGATTTATGATTTAGATAGTATAATAATTTTAGTATCATATATTTCTATTGGATAAGTTTTGTTGACCGTAGATATATCAACCGGTTACGATTGTTGGTGCTCGGCTGTATGTTTCTCTGCTCTGATGGCCTAAAATTTAGACCAAGACGTTGGAACAGAATTAATGAGTTATACTTATTAGTGTGTTTATCATTGCCCACAGGTCCCGACCAACTTCTTCCTTAAATAAATATTTCATTTATTCATAGTAAATATACTCATGTGGAGGTCGAAAAGTAAAAACAGGAAGGAAACTCTTGTTCTAAATAAAATGTAGAATCCATATAAAATAAATATTAATTTTTACTATTCTGATTATTACAAGATACTTGAGTAAAGAAAATTTCTTTTCCATTAAATTGCATTGTTAGTACAGAAGATAAATCATAATACAAGTGAAAATATGCATAATAACGTTTTAATTATGTTTATAAAACTTTTAGATATATAATAAAATAAAAAAATATTCAGTATAAATGATTTCAGAATAAATAATATTCTATTTAAGCTTTAATATTATTAATAAAATAACGTCATATTCTCAACTTATATTGAAATTTTTTCTTCATATACTGTTATTAAACTGGAGCCTTGCTAAATTAACACTCTTTAAAATTAAAGAAAACAAAACATAGTTCTATTGTTACTGAGAAATGAATGTACAATGGCATTCATGGTAAGTCATGTTTCCAAACAGTCGTTTTGTGTTTCTCTATTTAATTTTTTTGAATGGTGGAAGTATAGTTGACAGTAGAACTAATTGTAGGAGACGAAACATGATTTATAAGTGAATTTGTTGACAACGTACTAGTTTTTTAAACTAACATTTAAGTACAACAACTGATTTAATTGGTTTAAAGTAAAAAAAAGGATTATTTAATCGATAATGGAAATAAAAAGAAAAGGTGATGGATTAACAATTGAATCGTTTATTTCAGAAAGCTGTTAAGAAAAACAATGCTATGCGATGTAACTCGTTGGGTTTCTGCACTAAACATAATATTCACTGAAAATTATAAAGAATAAAGCGGAAGGGTAGAATGTGGGTTTCTGCATAGCAGCATACATTTACAATAAGAGATACTGGCTCTGTAAACGCAAATTAAAAAAAAATGTCTTTTAACGGATTTATGAAATAAACCGTTCAATTATAGAATAACGGTGTAATGAAAATTGGCAAAGATTTATTTATAAGTAAGGAAATTTTATTTATATAAGTTGTCAAAATAAAAAATAAAATTGTTTTGTTTGTTTACATAATTGTTTTCAGTTTTTTTTACCCTGAGCAAATTTTTCATTCCATATAGTTTTACTCGGTTGTTGTTTATTTCAAAAGGATTTAAAATTTGGCAAAGGGACAGAAAGTTAGGCTGTTGAAAATAGTTTGAAAGCTTCTTTAGCAACAATATTAGCAAGCCTGCATTACCTGGAATCTAAATGAAAATTATGGTTCAGCATTTCGAAATTGAGTTTGATACGGTAATACTTTTTTATATAGTATAATTGTTGTTAATGGAATTATTGCACATACTGGTGAGAGTTAAAAGGGACTCAGAAGAATAAAAATTCATTACGCTAAATTCATTATACTAAGTAATGTTACGGATTCCAATGCTAATTTTATAACGAGCAATTATGCAGAATGGACTGAAAAAACACTTGGATTACCAAAGTATTGGTTGTTTGGCTCATAAATAATTCATTATTCATTAGAATAACGAATGATTTATGAGCCAAACAACCAATACTTTGCTCAGTCTTTGGCCCATCGGTAGTAATTGTTTATTTTGAATAGTAATTTTCATAACTGGAAATACACTATTTGAAGAAATTGAATGACACAATCAGTGAAAGTTATAGATTCAAGTTGATGAATTTGATGCAACAATTTCTAAATATATTAAAATTAATAGTTCTTATTTTTTTCTCCATGAAAGATCAACTACAATGCAATGTATGACCATTTATTTATTTATAAAATACAAGAATTCTCTTCAACTATTAGAGCCATTTTCGCCCTGATTCAATAATAGATCGACAGTACATTCGGTCTTCTTATACTTTTTTTTATCATAACTGTAAGCGAAAACCCATTTTACTGTAAGTTCTAAGAGGGGACTAGCACGCACTTGTATGCTTCTAGGTCACCCTGAAATCCTCCTTAATTTTGTCAATATATTGACCATGTAAGGGTCGTAGCTCAAGTAGGTTTTCTCAATTATTTCAAAACCCTTCAATATTTTTTTCTAAAAGTTTGGCAGAATGTCTAGAACAAATGTTTCTAACAAATCTACAGAAGAGTAGATTTTTCCATAAATATTCTTTGAAAATATAACTGATTGAACACGCAAAAATTTACGGATGTAAGGTTTTAACACCATATAACCCATTTTCATAGAAACGGAAACAGCGACAGATTTAAAATTTTCATAGCTTACTTTTCAAGAGAGCCAAATTACTGATAACTATTCAAAATCCTGTAACACAAATTATGTATTTAAGAAAAACTATCAGTCCGCCTTTATTTATAACTAGGTTCTAGTTATCATCAACATATGAAACACATATAAAAATGTTCAGTTTGAGTTGTAGTTTTAGATAAAGGCAAAAAAAAAATCATAATTTTTGAGTGACGTCCTTAGTATTACTGAATGAGGGACTTAAAAAAATTGACTTAGAAAGCAAAAATTTCATCCTTCATGATTTTCAAAATGTTCACACCACTGCCCTAGTATGAGAATCAAAACTAATAACAGCTTTCAGCATTGTTAAGTTATAACAGTAAAGAAATTGACAGGATTTAAGTTTCGGAGTTAATTATGAAAAAGTTCTTATTTGGATAATTAGATTAAATATACTCCATAATAAACAGTAAGCATCTATATAGATCAAGAAACAATAAATAACCAATGAGTGCAATTATTTGTTTCATGTACTTAAGAACTAAACTATAGAGTTTGAAAAAAATGTAAAAGGTACAAATTACTAATATAGAAATTTATGACAGTGAATTTAAGACAATGTCATAGCATTACATTATAAATAAACAGAAGAATCTGTAATGAATCATAAAATTTACTATATATAAAAAAAAATTAAATATTAGTAACTCTAAATTTTACAAAATACATTTTATTCTTTGATTATTAATATTACATTATCTACTTCAAATAAATAACTAGAAACCAGGTCAAGAGCAATTTTAATTGTAGCTGTTATCAACAACAAAAAAAAGCAAGTTTGCAACTAAAAAAATGCAAAGGATTTCATTACTTTTTCTAATAGATTTTAACATACTAAAACTGAAAAATATAGTAAAAAAAAATTCCAAATTTCTACCAACCAAGTTTCAGATCTCTATAGCCCTGCTGTACCCCAAAATTAGCCCAAGTATCCTTGAAGTGCTGTAATTTTTTCACCATTTTTTCTTAAATTATTTTTATAAGCTAGAAAAATAGATACGCTAGAAAAATTTCTCAATCATACATTAAGCCATAGACCTTATAAACTATTAAGAGAAATTTTCGGCTCACACTAAAACATTTAGAACATTGCATTCAATTGCTGTTTTCCTGGTAAAACTCAAAAAATTGCATGAAAATTTGAAGAAAAACAGCAACAGCTTTACAGGGTATTGAGCAGAATAAATCAAAGTCATGGAACATCTTTAACTAAACCATATTGACACCATCAATTTTTTCAGATTTTTGGAAGCGGTGTTAAAAGATTAAAACAAGTAAATTAACATCAAAATGAAAATAATTCATTTACAAATCAAATACAAAAAATAAACAGTTAAAACTAATATAGAGAATGTTATAATTTTCACATTTTAGAAGTGTTTTTGGTAATTATTGGGATCACACGCTGCTTTATCAAAAGGGGGTGTGGCCTGAGTAAGGTAATGCACCCTCACCAGTGTTTTTGCACCTCACGTCACCAGTGTTTTTGTTTGTTTTTTATTACCAGAGGCAACTTCTTATGACCAGAGTAAAATTGCCATTGATAAGCATTGTTGCTACTTTTTTTATGATACAGATAAGTATCATCAAATATCAAAGCAAGTTTATTTCCTAACTGCTGCACAATGGGAGGGATAGAATTTTTGATAAGATTTTCATGATTAGCACTAGAAAATACGAAACGAGTAGACAAATTGTCAACTTTTAAAGATTTCAACATCGACTTGCAGTGATAGTTCTCGTTCTAGCCCCAATCTATATGAAATCAAACAGTGTGAATAACGTGTATATAGTTTTATCAGAAAAGGGAATACTGGGTTGTTTTTTTTTTTAATAATATCTTTTTTTTCAAAACTCTCTTATTTTGCAAAAAAAAAAAATGTAAATGATTGGGGAAAAAGGAGGTCATTATTGAATTCAGCTTACATCAAGACATATAATTTAGCAAAAATATCCCATGCAGCTGAAGGTTTTTTTTGCAATTAATGCAAAAAAAAAAGAAGAGATGATTTAAAAATTTACTGGTTTCACCGAACAGAACAAAATTAAATTTATAACGATTGAGTAAAAATAGTAAAATAAATTTTTAAGACCATTAAGAATTAATTCAAAAGATAATTTATCCATAACAGAGAACCATAAGAAATTCTTAATATGATTTTAATAATAATATCTTTAAGTAAACTGCTTCATAAAATAATTTAACACGAGTTATAATGTTATATCTTCTCGAGAGAGTAAAAATTTCCAACGTAAATGCTAAAAGTTTTATAATACAGATTAGATAAAACATCAACCTATTCTTTTTACCTGCTATGTGACCCCAAGGTACTGGAATTTTTATTTCTTCAACAGTCTTTGGATCTATTCTTCGCACCTGTGTGGTATGGAAACATCTATGAGAAATGAATTTCCTTAAAACAGCACTCCTAACTGAAGACATTTTGGTCAGTACAATTTAAAATCATGAAACTTTTATGTTAATGTTCCCTATCAACAGGTAAGAGTGAGAACAAATTTACTTCTCTATCCTCCTTCATGAATTGCCACTTTTAAAAAAAAAAGTTCCCCCTCCTTTCCTTGAGATAAATAGTGAGGTAGGAGGAAAGGGAGCCTTCTAACAACCATGGAGGTGATAATAGCATGGAAGGAGTATGGTGGCTATCAGCTGAGGCCAAATTGCCGCCATTGTTAGCCCTTGGTATTTCCCAGATACCACCTCCCTATTATGTCTAAGAATGTGTTTGCCTTAGGTTATTTTTTGTGAATGAAGAAAATCTAATCATTTATTTTTATTCGAATGTTCTTTATTCTAATAATTTTTTTTAATCGAATAATTTTTTTTTTATTAAATTTATTTTTTATCTTTTCGGCTATGTGGCAATGTTTAAAATGTTTCTATATATACACAGACAAGTTTAAACTCCTTACCTTTATTCTAGAGACCAATAGGCGACTTTATCTTGTAAAATTTGTAGAAATAGATCCTTTCCTTGATGACGGCGACGCCATAAAAATTCACAGAGATAAGAGTCTAGCATTGACCGGTGCGTACCAAAACGAATTTTATTAATCCCCGAAAAAAATAGATTATTGCGGTGGGTCGAAGGTCGGCGATGAGCGGCAGGACTGCGTTTTCTATCCGTTTTATAGCTACAGCTACAACTACAGCTCCACCATATTACTTTACGAGGCTGAAAATTTGTATGTGAATTGAGATGGTGTTGGGAAAGTATCCTTTGGGGGTCTCGACTTGGTTCCCCAACTCTCCTGGATTTTCCGATATTTTAAAACATTTGCGCACCTTTAAAACCTCTCCAAATTGGGGAGCTCGAAACCTGTTGCATTCGAAAGGAAATTAAATTACCTATAAAACAAAAGAAGTTCCATCAATATCGGACGAGTATTAGCAAAGATATGGCTATTTGAACTGTTTCAATGTCTTTTTAGTTGTATTTTCCCCGAAAAAACATAGACTATTGCAGTGGGTCAAAGGTCGGCTTCATAACCCATAGAGCACGATTATGGGAGATTTGGAGATGTCTGATATATATATATATATATATATATATATATATATATATATATATATATATATATATATATATTTACATTTACCTGCTACATTTGAGTATCTCCAGCGCCCCTTTGGATCAAATGAACTGAAATTCTTTATGCAGGACTTTCTGTATCGGTTAGCGGAGAGGCAGAACCATATAATAAAAGTACGTGTAAATTTCGGTATGTTAGGGAACTGTGTTTATTGGGTCTCAATTTTTTTCTTACTCCCCCGATTTTATATTTATTTAAAATGTGAAAATACGACTTTAGTGACGGAGTTCTACTGCTCATGGATTTTTTTTTTCAATATATAATGTATTTAGTTATTAAATAAATTCATTTGAGTTTACCCAATAAAAAGTACAATTGAAACTTGTTAAATAATAGTATATATTTAATAAAACAATATTTAAAAATGACATAAGCAGCTGGAAAAAAGTATTTGCACACTTTGTTTACTGAAGTACAAAGGTTTGTTTGTTTACTTCTTATTGTTTACTTGTTTGCATATAACTCTGTTCTTTCCTATAAGTATTCTAAAATATTTCAAATGTGTAAAATATATTTTTAACTGCTTGATAATTGGTGAAGTAATTTTAATGCGCAACCAACAAAAATCGTATCGCGCTGCATACGATTTCTTGAATAGCAGATTTCTTGGGTCTTAATTTTTCTACTATAAGATAGGTGATTAAGAGATATGAAGAACGAGGCACAACTGAAAAAAAAACCGGTTTAAAGATCGTCCGAGGAAAATGAATTAAAGAATGAAGAGAAAAATCGAAATTGAAGCGCTTAAAAATCCATCTGTAAGTGTAGGCGCCCTTCTTAATATGGTTGAATGAACATCTGAGATGTATGTAAGCACGAGAACTGCAAGGAATGTTTTGAATTCTAAAGGTCTTTATGGCAGGGTCTCGAGAAAAAAAAAACTTATATTCGTGAGACCAATGGTAAAAAATGACTTGCTTTTGCTAGGGAATACTGCAACAAGCCCATCAGTTTTAGGGAAAATGTATTGTTTGCTGATGAGAGTAAGTTTAATTTGTTGGGATCTGATGGTCGAAAGATTATTTGGCGAAGGAGAAATGAGGAACTGAAGAAGCCAAATGTTTCGGTTACTGTAAAACATGGAGATGGAAATGTGACGGTTTGGGGATGCGTTGCCTATAATGGAATTGGAAATCTCGCATCTATCGAGGGTATTTTAAATGCAGAAGGTTAAGTGAGGATTTAGCGCCGTAACCTCATAGCAAGTGTAGCTAAATTGGGAATCCAACACCAGTTCATTTTCCAGCAGGACTATGATCCGAAGCATACAGCCAATAAAACTAAAGAATGATTAATATTTAACGTTCGTCAACAACTGCACACCCCTCCGCAGTCAACGGACTTAAATATAATTGAAAATTTGTGGCACACATTAGACCAAAATGTTCGAAAGTACTATATAAACGGAAGGCACCACCTCAAGAATCTTTTGGCCCAAGAATAAGAAAAAATCAATCCAAATTTAATTAAAAATCTAGTTCACTCAATGCCTAGATCTTTACAAGCGGTTATTGATGCTAACGGACTTTATACAAAATATTAAAATATACTTAAATTAAAAAAATGAATGTGAAAAAGTGTGGTGTACAAATACTTTTTTCCTAGAATTTTTATTAGTTTTACGTTTCGTTTTACTATGAAAGAAATTTTTCATTTTAATTATATATGTATTTATCCAGTTTAAATTATACTTTTTATTTTTGTTAGTTAAATGATTTTGTTATAATCTTATTTAATAAAAAAACTTGGTGTGCGAATACTTTTTGACCCACTGTATGTTTATCAAACACCGTTTGGTCATGTAGATCGTTTACTTTCAATAGATAATGAATGGTATTGTCTGTGTCTGTATAGAAAAATTTCTTAGATTGTTGACACATAACCGAAAAGATCCTTTTATTTAATCGAATAATAGTTTTATTATGAATAATAGTAGTTTTAAATGATGAATAAATTTATTTCACTGAATTATAGAATAAGGAATAAATAGACTATTCATTATTCTTGATTAAAAAAAAAAAAATGTTTTCATTGTTTATTAATTATTTTCTGAACAAAAATTTTCCAACACTACCATAGGTAAATTTAAAAACTAGCATTATCAGAATTTTTATGTTTTAAAGTTCAAGGTTTATTATAAAATTCTAACTTTTATTTATTTAAGTAATTAAGAAATAGTCTCATTAAATATTAAGAAAAAAATTTATATATTTAAAGAAGATTCCTAGGAAACAGAAGAAAATTATACAAAATATGAACATTCTGTTCATTTTTGTTAAATAAGGAATTACCTATTGAACAGATTTGTATGTTTAATATTTTTCCTTGATAATAATGAGGAAGTAAAAACTGGATGTGAAGAGTTCTTTGCCTCAAAACCAAAGGAGAGGTACCGGCATCAAATCCAATTACTGACAGAAAGATGGGTGAAAGTAGTTGAAAACAATGGACTTTCCTTTGAAGAGTTGTACTCAATAATGTTTAAAATATGTAATCTGAAATAAAGCTATACTAATGCACAAGGACTTTTATGACAATTTAGTTGTATATATAAATACGTGGGTGTGTGTCAGGACTTCATCTTATTATTATGTTATGCATTGGGCTACTATAACACTATATTGATGTAATTAACAAATGAACTTAGGCTTAAAATGATCTAATTAACTTTCATAACGGGTCAGAATTCCTTTTCACTTCTTCGTCTGTTTGTATTGGTGGAAGACTCATTCAAAATAGATCTATTAATATAAATATTGACATTCATATTTTCGTCTTTGCATATTCTGACCTCAAAATAAACTTTTAATCCAGTTAGCAAAGTTAATAATGATCAAGTTTAGATTCATTTCACAACATTGTGCTTCGATACCTAATATTGGACTTTTGTCCAGCAAGATCGGTCATATTTCCTACTGTGCGACGTTATCACCAATAGTATATTAATGATCGATCTACTCATTATATATTAGACCAACTCCCTCGTTGTGTCTCGGCCTATGATTTAAATTTAAAATAAAAAAATATTGAATTGGTAAGATGAAGTATTTCATAAGACACTGGGAAAATCAGTCATGGGTCGAGAGACTATTGTATTAGACTCTGACCTTCAGATAACAGCTCGCTATTATTGCATCATCGTAATTCAAGGTTGCCATGAAAACAGTCTGACGCACGTGGACCTTAGCGCTGAAATCCGGGACAAAATTCAAATTTTCAAGTATTTTATTTTCGAAATTTTTTCATGCCCCCTTAAAAGGCAGATAGTTGACGCTACATCGAATGCATTATATAAGAAAGTATTATTTAAAAAAAAAAATCATGATGAAATTATGCTCCAAAATAGATCATATCCAGAATTTAGAATTGAATGAAGTATCATCACTTATAATCTTCTTTACAAAGGACCCTATATATTATTTTATATAAAAAGTGGTTTCAATCAAATAAATGCTCTGAAACTTTGCAGAGAACTAATTTTTGTAATTCTGATCAAAAGTCACCATGGAAACAAAAAAAATCTGGCATAGATGAAGCCCTCTAATATATATATATATATAAACCTTTGTGCATATGATTGTATTTATACATCTGAATCAGAAGGTTTGAAAAAAATATATCGTTAAATACGTTATTGTACCCGATCTTATACCTTTCCCTCATGGGTAATGAGACCTTAATTCACGATTAACTCAAAAGCCTGTCATCGAATTTTTTGGCCCATGGAAGCTTTTTGTTCCGATTGATAAAAACTAGATACCTGTAAAGTTTCAGAGCATTTGATTGAAACCACTTTTTATATAAAATTGTGCGGGGTCATTCGGTAGGAAATCAGTAGTAATCTTAAGTAGGCGAGCAAAAGATTATCCATGAATGAAAGTTAGAAACCTATTACGTAAAGATAAAATAAAAACATTCTGATCATAAATATAACAGTAATTTAAATTAAAATATTTAGATAAGAAATAAAAAAATAAAAAATACTGCAAACTATTAGACAATGGTTTAATTAAACAATTAAAAATATTTAGGCTCTATGAGACTGTAGTAAAACCGCTGACACTGTACGGGGTGAGAACAATAGGGTTCACAAATATGGAGGGCTTATTAAAAACAGAAAGGAAAATCTTGAGAAATATATAATGGACAAAGGAAGTAGAGGGAGGTTACAGAGTAAGGGATAATCGGGCATTGTACAAAAGTGGAGAAGATATAGAAACAGCGATGCGAAAAAGAAGAATACAATTTTTCAGACTTATGAACAGTTACCCAGAGTAGATTAAGGTTGAAATGGCGAAACTGGGGATAACAAACGAGAATTGCTTGGATAGGGTTCGATTCCAGAAACAGGCTAAGAAAATGAGAGTCCCTACAGTGAGGGAAGAACGGAAGAGTGGTGTACGAAATGATTGGCGTGGTCCTGAGTTGGCCTATTTAAAAAAAAAAACTGGTTCATTTTTTCCAAACAGACATATAAATCTCCAACAAATTTAATTTCTTTTTAAGTCTTTGGTATAATAATTTCAGAACACTTTATATTTTTCCTCTATATTCATAAAAGGTAAATGAAACTATAATCAGCTACAATTTTCGAGTTAAAAGGATCATTCTGGGTGACCTGATACTTTGGTGCGAAATTAAAAAAAAAATTGACCCAATAGTCTCAGAGAATTTTATTAGATTTTGGATTTTACGTATCATGAAACGTAGGGGTGGGGAGGGAAAGAGGGATCAATGTCTAAAGTGTCATTCGCTCAGAAAGGCATATAAAAGCAGAAAAAGACAAATTTGGAGATAGGATATTTCTGCTCTGAACCGGCAAAATATGTTGAAAATATTCTTCAGTTACTGTATTCTGAATTTTTTTACTACAGTTGGGTTCACAGAATTAGATACTTGAGACCTGCAATGCATTGAAATCGCTGCTACCACTCTGTGCACAACTTCTCTTCTAACCTCTTTAGCACTTAATTTTGATAATGTCAACCATCAAGAAAACTAGTGATCGATTGTTGTTTAATATTACATTGCTAAGCACACTCTAGTAAGTCCTACTGCCTATCGAAAGTGTATATCCCTTCTTATTAGAGGCAAATTAATCTCAAATCACTTTTTTTTAAAATATTTTTACACCTGAAGTTGAGTCGATTAATACGAAAAATTCTTTTTGCGTTAGATAGATCGAGCAATGAGGAAGACTTTAATAATATCTCGATACGACCCATAGGAACGGAGCAGTAACTATAAATGGATTGCTGAGAGAAAAAGTATCCAACATGCGTACGTTTCGTTGCTATGACTTCATACCCATGGAACAAAGTTGTCTCCGCAAGTATTTCAATAAGTGTAAAATTACTGTTTGAAAGTGTCATTTTCTAAATAAATAAACTGGCACTTTATAAAAATTTATTGTTTTGACCCTGGTCCATAATGAGAGCGAATAGAGAATAGCGATTATTGGTTATTTTTGTATTTTTTTGGATCAATCCGAATTTAAAGGGAATAAATTCGCGGGGCACACTTAATTTGTTGACAAAACTAATTAAAAATTGTAAAACAAATTCAAAAAATGGTTTACGAAACTATTTTTATTATTAAATTGAATCAAGTATGCGACAATCAGTTTTGGGCATAAAATCAAAATTAGTACAGTGGAGCGTCGATTATCCGAACTTTTTTTTTTTATGTATGTAATTTTAATTAATTTGATCATGACATTTTATATGCCTGTTTTGATAAAGCTTTGATTAGATACATTTTGATTATTTGTTTGTATACACGTAAATACATATTTTTGTTCATTTCATTATGTACATGTGACTAAATTAAACAATTTATATGTACTTTATGAAACGGTTTTTTTCACTAAGCACATACATACTATTTTTTTTATAAAGTTGTTGTTTTTTATCTTCCTTTTTCCTTATTATATATAAACAAATAAATAAAATATATATATATATATATATATATATATATATATATATATATATATATATATATTATATATATAAAATATATTTATTTATAAATATATAATAATATATATTATAATATTATATAATATATATATATATATATATATATATATATATATATATATATATATATATATATATATATATATATATATACTACTGTACCTTCAAAAAGTCTTCTTTATTTTCAAGGGCAAAAATGATAAATTTCATAAAAGTGGTTTATTTTTCAAGAAAATTTTCATCCTTTTTAAAATCCATAATACTTTTTCTTATAGTATTAGGCCACGTTTCGGACGATAATTATCCGTCTTCAAAGCCAATTATTTCATATATATACAATTATATTTAAAAAAATTAGCAACATTACTTATCAAAGCACTTTTATTACTCGATACTACATAAAGTGTATTACATAGTTGTTTTATTTTATCGCAAATTATTACCTTAAAATTTTTTTTTGTTTTATTAAAAAATTAAAGACATCAAAACATTATAAGAAAATAAATAAAACAGATATAGCCAATCACACATAATGAATAGATCTTACTTATTTATCATTATTGTTATATCTTAATAATAATACCCTATATATCATTTTTTATCTTTCATCAGCTGCCAAAAAGTTCTAGACGAAATTATCCAATTTCGAATTTTAAAATTGAATTTATGGTTATTCTGTATACTATGTTTTGGATTATTTACGTTGTCCTTTGTTTCTTTATTCTATTTTTTAATTTTTGAGATGTTTCACCAATGTAATAATTTGTAAATTAGTATCATTGCCAGATGTTATTTATTCATTTGTATTACTTATACCCTTAAATCCTCAAGCAAGATTAGTCACATGAACATTACATTATTCGATTCAGCATGAATAAAGGCATTATGTTCAATAACCAATTGATGCTTACCTCTTTTCATATGCCAGTTACGGAATTTCGTTCGAAAAAATTATGCTTTCGGTAATCTGTATGGTTGATTTTCCATTAAATTTCGTTTTCAAAACCGGTAACTAATCCTTTCATACCATGACAATCTGAGATCCTATTATTGTTTCTTTATTCGTCACATTTTTTTTTTAAACAAATAACTATTTTTTATTAGGAAACTATGCCGAAGCAATTTCTTGTTTGTATTTTTACCTGAGCTGATATTTCAGCCATATATATATGCCAATTTTAAATATAAATAAATAAAGGTTTGCTTATACGGTTATTTTCATTAGAAAATTAGTATATATATATTTAGCATTACTTTCTCATTTTAATTAATCGAATTTATTAATTAATGAGATAAAAATATCTGATGCGGAATTTCCTAGTAGGTACGCCTATTAAGCTATAAATCGGTGGCTCAAAAAGTTGCTATCTTTGATCTCCAAAGATAGTAGTATCTCCAAAACGACACGTGGCGTCGTGATGTCCATCTATTTGTGGAAACTACAATACGCGATTACAATACTTTTTCTACTGCGTACGAGAAAGTAAAATCATAGGGAGAGGTGTTTGTTTTAAACCATGAGATAACATTGACTGTATTGGTTGCCTGATATCAATGGTTGGCAAGCTCTTGTTTTATAGTTGCTGTAGGTGTAGCGTAGTGCAATTGTTTTGAGACAATTCGGGAGATTATATCTTCTGGAAGCTGATAAGTGTGGAAGTCTGCACTCCCTCTTCTTAAACTTGCCACTATCCTGCGATATACATCTGCATTTTCGGGATACACGATAACTCTTCTCATAGAGGTTTTCAGCCTAGAGCCATTAGGACCTTGTCATAACGAAGGAATGTAACAAGTGCTGCATATTCTTTTACATGGCTTAAATAAACAGCTGAGGGTTAAGCATTAACAGGCTGCTTATTTGCTGACTGAGTCGTCTATTAGGTTTGATAAATGTTCGAATCTTTTTTGAGTATTAATGGTATCATCACTAACCTACAGATGTTTCCGTGGGGTCTCTTTCCGTTATTATTTGTGGTTTTCTTTCTCCTCCTGGTAACAATTCCCAATCACGTTTATCATTGAACCATATGATCTCTGTATTTAATTTTAATAAAATTTTTGATGTATGTTTATCATGATCTTCAAGTAAAGTACCCCTTTCGGTTCACCAATTTTAACCAAAATCTATTTTATTATTTAGGTACTTGTGGATTCGCAAGACGCCAGTGTGAAATACAGGTTACCAGCGTACTGTTACATTTATTTTACCGTACTTTCAATTGTTGCTACTTTAATTAGATCACAGCTGTCGGATACAATCCTCCAAAAGTTTCTTTTCAGTTGAGGTCAGGCCCATACCATAATTTAAATTATTACAGAATTATTATTAATTATTGTTTGGCTGCCTGGGTGTTCTCGAAATGAGAGTGATCTCAACTGGCTTGCTGCTTCTCCGGTGGTCTTGTACTGGCGGATCTGAAAATGAAACTCGACGCAATATTTCTGTGGAGCGTAAGCGATCAACGTGACGCTAAATAGTAAAAATCTGGTGCGGTGCGCGCATCACACAACTTTCCGCCCTACAATAATTATCTTTTTAATATAATTCTAAAGAGTTCACATAAACAATACTTGAAATAAACTCAGCAGCATTCAATTCCTCTCCCACTTAAGTATAATAAAATAGTTTTTAAAACAATTTTAGTACAACAATTCTGTACACTACCTCTATATTTTAACTTTGTCAAGTTGCAAATATATTTTAAAAGTTGCTGGTTTAGTTTCTATGGAAACATTTTCTTTCCATTAAATAATGTGATAGTAGAAATTATTAAGTTAATTTCCGTTTTTGTATTCTTAAATTACTTTGTTACAGAGCGAATTGTTTACAACAGATTGGCGGATTGGTGGGATGAGGTTCGGTCGCATCTATCTCCTTTCGGGTGCGCTCGGTTATCCATCTATTTTATGCTCCTCATAAAATGCACTGTATCTTTGCTAATACTCGTCCGATTTTGATGATTTTTTTTTTATTTTTTAGATTCTTTAATAACCTTTCATAAAATTCTATAGATAAATTACCGTAAAATGCATACTTTTTAAGCTATGCGCAAATAAAATATTCTTTTCGTCATAACTTTTTTCCCTGCAATTCCTCGGTGATTTACTTCATAAATGAAAAGTTAAAGACCTTTATGAAGAATAATTTAGGCAAGTTTAATCAAAATCGTTAGAGCCGTTTTCGATAAAATTGTAAACAATTGTAATATCCATGATATAATTACCATTTCCGGTTAGTCCGATGCGCTGTATCTTTGCTATTATTGGTCCGATTTTGATGATTCTTTTATTATTTTTTAGATGATTTAATTACCTTTCATAAAATTCTATAGATAAATTACCGTAAAATGCATACTTTTTAAGCTATGCGCAAATAAAATATTCTTTTCATCATAACTTTTTCCCTGCAATTCCTCGGTGATTTACTTCATAAATGAAAAGTTAAAGACCTTTATGAAGAATAATTTAGGCAAGTTTCATCAAAATCGTTGGAGCCGTTTTCGAGAAAATTGTAAAAAAGTGTAATATCCCTAATATAATAGCTATTTCCGGTTAGTCCGATGTGCTGCATCTTTGCTATTATTGGTCCGATTTTGATGATTCTTTTATTGTTTTTTAGATAATTTAATTATCTTTCATACAAGTCTATAGATAATTTACCATAAATTGCATGCTTTTGAAGTTATGCGTAAATAAAATATTCTTTTCATCATAACTTTTTTCCCTGCAATTCCTCGGTGATGTACCATATATATGAAAAGTTAAAGGTCTTTATGAAGAATAATTTAGGCAAGTTTAATCAAAACCGTTAGAGCCGTTTTCGAGAAAATTGTAAAAATGTGTAAAATCGATTGTATAAAGTGGCACTTCCGGTTAGTCGATTTTGACGAAAATGTTGCTGTAACATCACATGCATGTGCTAACCTTAAATATGTAATTTCAGTATCGTACAGCTTTCCGTTTTTGAGCTAGACTGATCGCATACACACAGACCATTTTGCGAGACTTGGTCATTTGGACTCAGGGGACCTTAAAACATGTATTTCCGTTGAAAGCTCGAATTCGAAAATTTTCACGATCGCAATACTTCCCCTTACTATATACTTCGTATATATGTAAGGGAAAGTAAAAAAATCATCTTCATTACACCCACCAGCCTTAGAGAACCCCTCAAATAACTCGATACAGTATTCGGTCGTCTTAAGGAATACGTAAGTTTTCTCAATCTAGCCTTATGTGCTCACATGCTGGCCAAAATCAACTTTCTGGGTCATTAAATATCCGAATCAGGAATAAACCCCTAAATGGGAAATTAAAAACAAGTCGTGAGTTTCCTATCCTCAGGACAGTCTACCGACTACGACGATTTCTGGACATGCAAATTTAAAAGAACGTTAAATTTCCTGTAAGTTTTATATTTAGTATTTTTTTTTTTTTTTAATTCGGAACAGTTACCGAGATACGGGGTCGTACAACTCTGTAAAATGTGAAAAAACGCAAAAAGTTATACATTCAGTAGTTTCGCTTTAATGAATATTTTTACTTTCCCTTGCCTATATACGAAGTATATAGTAAGGGGAAGTATTGCGATCGTGAAAATTTTCGAATTCGAGTTTTCAACGGAAATACATGTTTTAAGGTCCCCTGAGTCCAAATGACCAAGTCTCGCAAAATGGTCTGTGTGTCCGTGTGTCTGTGATCAGTCTAGCTCAAAAACGGAAAGCTGTACGATACTGAAATTACATATTTAAGGTTAGCACATGCATGTTACAGCAACATTTTCGTCAAAATCGACTAACCGGAAGTGCCATTTTATATAATCGCTTTTACACATTTTTACAATTTTCTCGAAAACGGCTCTAACGATTTTGATTAAACTTGCCTAAATTATTCTTCATAAAGACCTTTATCTTTTCATATATATGGTACATCACCGAGGAATTGCAGGGAAAAAAGTTATGATGAAAAGAATATTTTATTTACGCATAACTTCAAAAGCGTGCAATTTATGGTAAATCATCTATAGACTTGTATGAAAGATAATTAAATTATTTAAAAAACAATAAAAGAATCATCAAAATCGGACCAATAATAGCAAAGAGGCAGCGCATCGGACTAACCGGAAATAGCTATTATACAATGGATTTTACACTTTTTTACATTTTTCTCAAAAACGGCTCTAACGATTTTGATGAAACTTGCCAAAATTATTCTTCATAAAGGCCTTTAACTTTTCATTTATGTAGTAAATCACCGAGAAAATGCAGGAAAAAAAGTTATGAAGAAAAGAATATTTTATTTTCACATGGCTTAAAAAGTATGCAATTTATAGTAAATTATGTACAGAATGATATGAAAGGTTATTAAAGTATCTAAAAAAAAAAAAAAATCATCAAAATCGGACCAGTATTAGCAAAGATACAGTGCATTTTATGAGGAGCATAAAATAGATGGATAACCGAGCGCATCCGAAAGGAGATAGATGCGACCGAACCTCATCCCACCAATCCGCCAATCTGTTGTAAACAATTCGCTCTGTAACAAAGTAATTTAAGAATACAAAAACGGAAATTAACTTAATAATTTCTACTATCACATTATTTAATGGAAAGAAAATGTTTCCATAGAAACTAAACCAGCAACTTTTAAAATATATTTGCAACTTGACAAAGTTAAAATATAGAGGTAGTGTACAGAATTATTGTACTAAAATTGTTTTAAAAACTATTTTATTATACTTAAGTGGGAGAGGAGTTGAATGCTGCTGAGTTTATTTCAAGTATTGTTTATGTGAACTCTTTAGAATTATATTAAAAAGATAATTATTGTAGGGCGGTAAGAGAAAGTTGTGTGATGCGCGCACCGCACCAGATTTTTAAGTATAAAATGCATAATAACTAATCCTGCAGAAATTTTATTGAAGGATTCTCTTAACGAAGATGGTTTTAAAAGTATAAATTTAATAAAAGGGAGACCTAATGACGTCAATCTACCAAATATTCACGACAAACCGTTATCCATAGCAAAACAAAAAAAAAACTCTTGATGGATTTATTACCACTCATCGATGAGCCTTTTCACGATTTTTATAGAAAAATAAAAATGAAACCGCTGACGATCCTGACCTGATGAAGAAGTAGAATAATGAAGACAAAAAATGGAATTTTATTTTTATACGAGTTATTACTATTGATTGTTTAAAAAGGGAACATATTTTTTGTATTTTTAAGTGACTATTTTACACTAGGTAGTTTTGGAAAACTTTTTTTACATGTTTTGAAAAACGTTCTTAGACAATTTTTCTAGAAAATTGTTTTGCTGGTTTTTCTTTTTTATTGACCCTTATTTCAGCACACTTTTGTATCTCGAAAATGATTTCATTAAACACAGTTTTAAATTTTTTTATAAAATTGTTTATATTTTTGAATAAATTATTTGTATTCGTATTTGTTGTTGTTTTAATTTGTGACTCATTTGACCTTTAAATTGATATAGGAAAATAAAAATATAGAATTAATGGTGAAAAACTATTTAATAAGTGGTTAACTCAATGAAAATGTATATAAAATTATGGGTGAACAAGTGATCAACTCCAATTGCTAATGATACATAAATTAACATCACATGAAAAACTCATAAGATTAGTCCATAAACGGCTGATTTTTAGTTGGTAATCAAACTTTGAAACTGTTCTCCTGAAAAGTTTGAAGTTTTGACTAAACCACTTATTCATTGGAGGTATAGATATTACCTAGTGTTTAGAATATATTTTATTTTAGTTAAAATATATATCTTACTTAAAATATAGTTTAAGTAAGATATTTATCTTACATTTATTTATTTATATGTTTTTATATTTATCATTTAATTATCATTTATTTATATTTATTATTTATCTTACATATATTTATCTTACTTAAAATATATCTTAATATATATTTACTTAAAATATATCTTATTTTACTTAAATTGTATCTCTAATATGTTTATTTATAGACATAATTATTACCAAAAAGCAAATGTTTATCAAGGACAATGAGATGCAGTAAATAACAGATTTATATTTATATATGACCAAGCCCAAAATATAACAATCCAGAAATATATATTTTTCATATTTGTTGGTTATATTACATTGTTTTGAATATAGTTTCTTTTACTTGAACATCATGTTTCAAAAACATTTATAGTCATAATTATTACCGAAAAATGCAAATGTATAATAAAAACCAGGAAATCATGCAGTAAATAACATATTTATAATTATATATGACCAAACCCAAAATGGGACAATCAAGAAATGTATTTTACATAACAAATGACCAAGCTTTTCTCAAAGTTAATAATAATATGATTAGATAATTTTTACTAAGTATAATGACAATAGTTATATTATTCTAATATGTAAGGTAATTATTTGATATATTACTAAAACTGAATGAATTTAAAATGTCATTATGTAATGTTAGGAATAGTTCTGATTAGGTTAGTAATTATGTGATTTTTAGCCTATATCAACACATTGTAAAGGAATAAAAATAAAGCATATTTGGAAGTTCTCATTTTCTCATATATTTAAGATCACTACAAACAATCTGAGAAATATGGATTAAAAATTAAAACAAGGAATTATAAAAATATATATTCATTTATTACAATAAAACGGCTCTAAATAATCAACATTGCATGCGGAAGATTGTCCATTACCAGGCACGCTGATAACAATTTTATCTTTTAGATTCTCATCATTGTTCATCATGGTTTTTTATCCACCTCAAATGTAGTTTAACTGTGCTCCACAGTAATGTTGTGTAGAACAGCAGTTGCTACTCTGGTAGCTTCTGCAAATGGGAAGCGAACATTGATTCCTTTGGCAAGAATCGGATATCGCCGTTCCCACACTCTGTATCATCTGCAAAGAAAATTATTAATGAATATGTTACGAAGCATTTATTTCTCTTCAATATTCTACGCAGTGTGCTTACCTTTCCACAAAGTTGCGAGCCCGGGTAAGGGCTTCATTATAGATTTGTTCCCCTTCACTTTTAGGAATAATAGAGTTTTTTAAGTATGGTATGGCATATCTCCACATTCCATTTGTGTTTATAGTTTTGATTGTGTGGCAACCTTGCAACCAAATTTCAGTGATGCATCACAAACAGTTACTATATTCAAACTGAAGTAACCTTTCCTATTTCAGAAACGCTGTACATGTGTGTCTCGCGCAGAGAGGACTTTTATATGTGTGCAGTCAATAGCAATTACACATCTTGGGAAGTGTGATATAGAAATCCGCCAGTCTTAATCAGCTGCCATAAATATTAAACGAGATTGTAACATGGCACTACAGCATGAGACCAAAGAAATACTTTGACTTCATATAGAACTAAGTATCTACCCAACAGAAATCCAAACAAGTTCTGAAGACAGTCCCTGTTACATAAAACCAAATGTTTACCAACTTTCCAAGAAATTATGCACAGAAAAACCCTATTTTTATTAGGCTAAGAGTTAATCTAGAGATTGGAAATTGCACACCAGGCCAAATCAGTATCTTCTGTTTAATCAAGAAGTCCTATTTTAACAGGTATTGTACACTGGCTATTATTTTAAATTATCTTATCTTGCTTCATTGTAGTCACTATAAGGGCATTTGTGAAGCTTCTTGCTTGTATACTAGGAACTGACATGTGTTTTTGGTACTTCACCAGACCACCCTCTTATCAGTCTCTATTCATGCTAACTAACTGCTTTGACATAAATTGTAAAATTTGTATTCATTGGAATTATTGCTTTAATTAGATATTATTTAAAATTATTAGTTCTGTCGACGTCTGCTCGCAAAATAGATAAACAAAACCCCAATAGATTCTCTTCAGTTGAGGTTGTGGCTTTGCCGTAATTTGAATTTTTACTGCTTTGATTATATCACAACTAACAACTTCCGCTCGCTCAAGAGGTATACGAAACCTAAACGGATCTCAGAGAGCCCGTAGTAAACTAAAAAAATCTGTCTGGAAAAGTTGTATTGTGTTTTTAAATAATTTTTTTTTTTGTAGATTTACATAGTCATGGTGAGGGCTCAACCTGCATGGCAGAACACTATATGCGATTTTAGATTGCTTCTCTGTTCTAATGCTTATATAATCACAATCAGGACATACATGAGGCTTCTTATATGTATGGCAGGACATAATATGTGATTTAAAATTTTCTCTTTTTGCTTCTATTTTAAAGCACCAATTTGTATGGTTTTATATTCACAATGTGGACATTGATGAGGGTTCTTGTCTGTGTGATGGACCATATGACTTTTAAAATTACTATCATTTACATTTTATCGCCACAATAAGGATCTTTGTGAGGCTTCTTATCAGTATGCTGGGACTTGATATGTGATGACAATTTATCTTTTCTTGCTTCTTTATGGTCACAATAAGGACATCCGTAAATCTTCTTGCCTGTATGCCAGGACTTGATATGTGTTTTCAAATTACTTTTTTTTGCAGATTTATATTCACAGTAAGGGCATTGATAAGGCCTCTCAACTGTATGGCGGAACATTATATGCGATTTTAGAGAACTGCTCCAGATGGTTATATAGTCACAATCAGGACATACATGAGTCTTCTTGTCTGTATGGCAGGACATAATATGTGATTTTAATTTATCTCTTCTTGCTTCTCTGTGGTCACAATAAAGACATTCATCAGGCTTCTTTTCTGTATGCTGGGTCATGATATGTAATTTTAAAGCACCATTTTGTGCGGTTTTATATTTGCAATGTGGACATTGATAAGGCTTCTCACCTGTGTGTTTGACCATTATATGATTTTTTAAATTACTACTATAAACAGTTTTATAGTCACAATATAGACATTTGTGAGGCTTCTCACATGTATGTTGGGCCATTATATGAAATTTTAATTGAACTTTTCTCGCTGATTTATAGTCACAATGATGACATTGATAAAATTTCTCTCCTGTATGGCAAGACCTTATATGCACTCTTAAACGACAACTATAAGATGCTTTATATTCACAATGAGGACATTGATAAGGCTTCTCACCTGTATGGCGCAACATTATATGCGATTTTAAAAAGCAGCTCTTAATAGTTTTATAGTCACAATAAGGACATTGATGAGGCTTATCTGAATGCCAGGACTTAATATGAGATTTAATTTTATTTTTTCTTGGTTCTTTGTATTCACAATAAGGACATTTATGAAGCTCCTTGCCTGTATGCCAGGACTTGATATGTGTTTTTAAATTACTTTTTTTTGCGGATTTATAATCACAGTGAGGACATTGATGAGGCCTCTCAACTGTATGGCGGAACATTACATGTGTTTTTAAATCACAGCTTCTAATGGTTTTATAGTTGCAATAAGAACATTCATAAGATTTCTTGTCTGCATGTCTGGATTTAGTACGTGATTTTAATTTATCTCTTCTTGCTTCTTTGTAGTCACAATCAGGCTTCTTGTCTGTGTGGCGGGACATAATATGTTTTTTTAAAGTACCACTTTGTATAGCTTTATATTCGCAATGAGGACATTGATGAGGCTTCTCGCCTGTGTGATGGACCATTATATGATTTTTTAAATTACTACTATATGCAGTTTTATAGTCACAATAAATACATTCATAATACTTCTTATCTGTATGCCGGGACTTAATATGTGATGCCAATTTACATTTTCTTGCTGATTTATAGCCACAGTGATAACATTGATAAAGATTACGCTTCTCTGCTGTATGACAAGATTTTATATGTACTTTTAAACGACTTCTATAAACTGCTTTATATTCACACTGAGGACATTGATGAGGCTTCTCACCTGTATGGCGGAACATTATATGTGTTTTTAAATTACAGCTTTTAAAGGTTTTATAATCACAATCAGGACATTCATGATATTTCTTAACTGTATGCCGGGACTTAATATGTGATGTCAATTTACTTTTTGTTGCTTCTTTGTAGTCACAATAAGGACATTCGTGAGGCTTCTTATCTATATGCTGGGACTTAATATGTGATGCCAATTTATCTTTCCTTGTTTCTTTATAGTCACAATAAGGACATCCGTGAAGCTTCTTGCCTGTATGCCAGGACTTAATATGTGTTTTTAAATTACTTTTTTTTGCAGATTTATAGTCACAGTGAGGACATTGATGAGGCCTCTCAACTGTATGACGGAACATAATGTGCGATTTTAGATCACAGCTTCTGATGGTTTTATAGTCACAATAAGAACATAAATAAGACTTCTTGCCTGTATGTTTCATATGTTTTTTCAAGCCAGACCAAGTGATTTCATCTATCTCATCAAGGAAATCCTTTGCACCTATAAACAATAAATATTATCATTTAAAAAAAAAAAAAATCCATTAAGAATTTAAAATATTTCATATAGTCCAGGAGCCTGTGGCAAGAAAGGCGGTTTATTTCATACTAAGGTTTACAAATTAGTTGTTGACATGAAAAATGAAGGTCTGCCAATTGGAATATAAAATGGCAGCCAAAAAAACTTGAAATTTTAGGACTATTTTTGGTTTTTCACCTATAATTCCTAAACGATGTATTCTATTGGAATAGTTGTGGTAATTAAACTAAAGAGCACTAAATTCTACGCCTAATGAGTACAACAAAGTAATAATTTGATTACGTTTTGTGGTAGGAAACCACCATCAAAAAAACGAAGATTTTGTCAAAAACAGAGACAGAGTACTATATATGAGTCTGCAGCATGGAAATGAGTACTCCAAGAGAGAAACTCATAGAATAAAAGATGTAGAGCATAAAATTCTGCATCTATTGAGCACAACAACTTTTGAATTAGGTCGAATATAACTCCCAAAATTGGAAACATCCCAATCTCCGGCAATGAGCCTATTAGCCTTATAAAGAAATGATAAATTGATCATAAATAAATAAAAATAAATAAGATTTTGCAAAAAAATCCAAGTTTTCGTACTCTTTCTTCTTGTGAGTTTTTTGTCATCTTGAAAAACTGCTAAGAAATTTTTTTATCAGTTTTTCCAAAATAGCTCACTTCCAGTGCGTTTAAGGTAAATATTTGTCATTCTCAATTTTAAAGAATGTTAACTTTCATGCAAGTTTGTATTTAAATTTTTGAAATATCTACTGATTCAGAATAGCTGCTAAGATGCGGTAGAAATAGCTGTGAATATTTGCTGAGAAAAAAAATTCAAAAAGTTGCATGTGTCATTAGATTCGGATTAGATATGATTTATTTCAAGTACACATAAAACTACAGACACCCCAGATGCTAAAAAACTTCTTGTTCGTCTGCCAACATTAGGAGAGGGCGAGTTTCAAAATGGAGGCCAAAAAAACTCAAAAGTTCAGCACATTTTTTGATTGTCTATATAATTCCTAAACAGTACATTCTTTCAAAAAAGTTGTGGAAAATTAAAACCAAATTAAAATTAAACCAAAGACATAATAATTTGGGTAACTGGTTTGTAAAAAACTACGGTCGCAGATTCATAAATAGTACTATATCTCTGTTTTTGACAAAACCGTTGTTTGGATCATAATTTTCGACCACAACAGTAACCCAAATTATTATGTTGTCTCATTAGACGTAAATTTGATGCTCTTTAATTTAATTTACTATAACATTTTCGATAGAATGAACTGTTTAGAAATTATGGATGAAAAACCAAAAATAGTCTCCTAAAATTCTGAAATTTTTGGTGTTCCAGACATACTCATTTTATACACCCAAGCCTTAGTATGAAATAAGTCACCTTTTTTGCTACGTGTCCTCAATTAAATAAAAAAATGAATTTTCAACTGCTATGGTGGATTAGCACTTCAATAAATGTTTAGATTTAGTATTTACTGTATTACTTTTGCAATAAATTCATTATATTTTTTGTATTAATAACGATTATATCATTGGTTTATTATAAACACTACACTTTAAAGACAATTTTTATTTATATAATATTTAGTGATTATATCAAATCTTAATATTTAATATTCAATGGTACTTAAAGAGTTTCATTAGCTCTCGACATTAAGCATCTGAATTGATTGTCTGGCTTTTTGGAAGCGGCTCATGATACTTGACATGTAGTGACATTTCAATTTTTTTTATGAAATTCTGTTTTAGACGTGGTCTTTGCCGGTTTATCACGCTTGGACCATGATCATTTTCAAATGACTTTACTGTAGATCAGAGGCCACTACAGCGATCTGGCCCATCACAGTTTATTTTGATCACATTGTAAAATTTACAATGTCAGTTAATCATACAAAATAATAATCAGATATATTATTAAACCACCAATTAAGAAACACAACAAAATTCAAAACTACAGTATGTTGGTATGTTGAGCTAGCTGGGTCCTGGGACTAAGTGAGGAGTCAGTGTGACCTTAAGGGTTAGTACATAGTTGTATACAAAATCAAGCGATTTCTCTATCTAGACCATTGCCTCATGTATCCCATTACAGATGGAAGACAATTATACAGAGATTTTGATCCAAAAGCTTGTCTTTAGACAAGAATTTGTATTTAAATTGTCTATATACAATCCCTCGATTGTCTAGATACAGATATTGCTCAACCATGCATACAAGTAAGTACTAAGGCCTTAGGAAAAAGTTTGGAAACTCCTACACTGCCCTGATAAGTTAGTACATACAGTAGTAATGATAAGTTTAGTACAGTACAATAGATAAATAGGTTTTTTTTTCATGAAAGGGTCAATTTCATTAATCTTGAGATGCATATCACAAATATTTATTTGCAGTTTTAAGCGAATCTCTTTCATTTCATGCATAATCTAAATATGTATTGAGCTTCCTAGAGACATTTAAGAGATTTTTATTTGATTTTTGTTTATGATTCATTAAACCTAGCAGCAAACTGTTGAACATTTATATGATTGGCTGGTTGGAAGAACATAGGAGTGTGTCAATTACTTCAATATTTTTTCCCATCAAAACTACAGGGTAGCTGGATTAGAAGATTAGTAATTTTTAAGTAAAAATTTTCAGAGCAAAATTTTTTAAAACCAATTATTCTACATTATTTCTCTTTCACAATCAGTACAATAAACTACACATATCTCTTTATGAACCTCAGCAACTTTCTTTCTTTTATGAAAATAAAAAAAGCAACATACGTTGAAAATGTTAAAATGTACATCTAAGTCTCTCTCAGCAAATACTTTACCATTGGCTATGTCTAAAACTTATACTAGTAAGGTCAATTCAGGAATGCGCCGAGGATATATAAAAATTAAATCAATTATTACAAAACCAAAAGATTACAAATAAAATCTTCACAGAGATGCATAAAAAAATCTGGTGCACTGAGTGCACCACACAACTTGAAATAAACTTTAAAATTATTTATTTAGTTTACATGGAAACATTTATTTTTAATTTAATAATACAAAAGTAGAAATTATTAACTGCAACAATCACTAAAATGTAGACGTTTTTCATAACTTCCTTTAACTTCCAGGGCTTTATATGCTAGATATTTTTTCTAAAATCTTCAGCTTTCCAATGGTATTTTTATTTTTTTGCTATTTTTATTTCCAGAAATTTTTTTTCAATGTGAAAAAATATATCTCCTTTAATTAATATATATTATATATTATATTAATATATATTCATAGTTTATATTTTTGGGTTTATATAACAATAGTAAAATATCAAAACAGTTAACTGATATGAGAGATAGATATAATGCAAAAACAAAATATAATATACAAATTAAAATGTCAAAACTGTAACAGAATATATATCGGGAAAATATCAAAAAAACTCAGTTCCAGAATAAATCAACATAAAATGAATTGCAAAAATATTAAAAACATAAATGCAACAGCCTTAGCATAACACCTTATTAAATCTGATCATAGTTTCAATTTCAATCAACCACAAATTTTGGATACAGAAAAGTACAATAGAAATAGATAGACTCTGGAGGCGATTTATATTGACCAAAAACATTAAACAGACATCATAGACATCCTAGAAATATAATTTTTTGGCTATAACCGTTAAAAAGATAAAATGAAAAATTGGTTACATATATATGTATATGTGGATATAGATGTATGAGCACATAACGGATCTATGCATGGATGGATAGATATAGTTTATATGGAAGGGTGTAAGAGTACAAGTGTATGTATTTGTATGGTGTATGTACATGTGGGTGTATATGTATATATACATATTTATATATATCATATCGACTGATATAGAAATTTTAGTCGATACCGATATTATCACCTGATTTTAAGTGTATCGGCTCAATTCTGGAGTAATGTCAAGCATGGCGTGGTCATTTTTTTGTAGTAGATTACGAATATCATGATCTGGAAATCGAAATCTGTAGCATTGTTATGGTTTTTGTCAATATAAACTGTAAAAAAAAGCAATTTTTTGCACATCTGGAATATCTTACCTATTTTTGCCCTATTTCAATTTTACAAAAAAAGTAGGTTCTGTAGGGGATTAACTTAATCTCAAAATCCTGAATTTTGTTTATTTTATTTGTTATTGTTATTATATCTCCTTTAAATTAGTTTAAACATTTAAATGCACTCAAATAAAAAGTATATGCATATACATACACACACGAATATAACATCCATATATATATATCTACAAGTATAATTAGATATTTACCTATGCATGGATGCTATATTTGTGTGTGTATCTATTCGGCTTAATTTTGTTTTAATAATAATAAAACTGGGGTTTTTATTTAATGAACAGATTTAAATATTTATTTCACATCTTTTTCAATCAGTATACTGATAAATGTATTGGTATTTTTTTATGAAAAAATTTATTTGGCGAGGTGGATCGTAGGCTAGCGACCTTCGGAGAGTTAACTATGGTCTATTCTTATTAGTAGTACTACGAAGCTGTCCAAAAAGTCTTAGCTTTATATTGACAAGTCAGTTTTTTACTCTCCTGCTCTGGGGCTTATACCTTATGCCCATAAGACGACGATTCTGATGTAACAGAATGAAATAAGCTAGATACATTGTTCTATCCAGCTAGGAACAACAACCTGGACCCTATTGCAAAATAAAGTACTAGTATAAGTGGTAAAAATACAAGTCGAAAGATTTGTTTTTAGAGGTTACAGTTTGCTTATCGTCTTTAGATAATAATAATTTTATGAATTTCTTTTCTTTTAATTTACTATTTATAATATAACTATTTTAAATGTTATCATATTTGAACATTTTACAGTGTCAGTCATAAGCTAATTTGTACTTGTACTTAATTATGAAACAAGAGATATATCATTCCCAGATCTCTATGACCGCTTGTAAATATTGGGGATAAATAACGAATGTCTCAACAAAAATGAATATGTTCTGTTGACAAACAAGCCCAATATAGAACATAAAGGCTAAGAAGATAAATGTGTCTCACCATCATCTGGAACAGAAATTTCTTCTTTTTCTATTTTCACATGAACAAGCCCACCTAGAGAGATACAAGTAATAGTTTAACACAACTTCAATCAATGGACCTTATAATGGACATTTTATAACAAAAGTAAATAACATTGTTTTTATGTAAAAATGAAAGAACCATTCATATATTGGGAGTACAAATTAGTTCGATCCGTTTTCAAAAGATGGCATTGGCTGTTATGAATGTTTCATAGTGATAGCTGATTTCGGCGGTTTCAGAGAGGTTATAATATTCAGTTTATGTCGCTATGAGTTTCATGCAACTTGATTTTTATTGTGTTGAATATATAAAATTTTGCTTTAACTAAGCAACAGATTCAAGTTTTCTGCTATGATTGAAAGAAAAGTGCAGCTGAAGCGCATTGAATACTTGTGGAAGTTTATGGTGACAATGCTCCAACTGATAAATCACGTAGGGAATGGTTTCAACGTTTCAAGAATGGTGATTTCAGCATTGAAGACAAGCCTTGCACTGGACAGGCAAAAAAATTCGAAGACAAAGAATTGGAGGCTTTACTCAATGAAGATCCGAGTCAAACCCAAGAGGAGCTTGCGGAATCATGTGGAATGACTCAATAAGCAGTCTCTGTACGATTTTGAGCCGTGAAAAATGGCCAGAATATGAGTAAAGACGTGACAAAGTTATTCTTCTGCATGACAATGCTCAGCCTCATTTCGCAAAAGTTGTAAAGAAATATTTGGAAACGTTCAAGTGGGATATTTGACCGCATCCGCCGTATTCTCCGGACATTGCTCCTTCTGATTACTGGTTGTTCCGACGCATGCAGCACGATTTGGCAGGTCACCAGTTCACTTCTTTCGCAGAAATTGAAAATTGGCTCCTAACTTGGATTGCCTCAAAAGACGAGATGGAATTCAAAAATTGCCTGAGAGGTGGAAAAAAGTAGTAACCAGCGATGAAGAATACTTTGATAAATCTGTTCAGTCATTTTGATCTGAAATAAATGCATTTTTGACCACGAAAAAACCGGGACCGAACTAATTTGTACTTCCAATATTAACGAGAATTCTCTTTTTTTCAGTAAATATATATAGTAAAAATTACTAGTCTCTGCTAATGAATAATTGAAATGAGTGTTAACCTTTAAAAGTAAGTTTTCTAAATTAGAATTAACCATCTCACTAGAAATAATCCATATCACCGATGCCAAAATAGTGCTCTTGTTTTTGAATAAATGAAAAACACTACAACAAGAAATCATAAAAGGATAGATCAACAAATAGATCTGAGGAAAGAAAATAAAAGAGCATATTGGCAAAGATAAAATGAAAACTGATATACCTCATACACTAACCTGCTCACTTAAAAGTTAATAGGAATAATAATATAAATGTGCCTCACCGTCATCTGGGGTAAGCATTTCTTCTTTTTCTTCTTTCACATGGATGGGACCACCTAAAGAGATATAAATAATGTTTAAAACAAGACTAAAAAAACAATTACCCCATGAATAAGAAAATGTGAAACATGGAAAGAAGGAAAAAATATTATTATAAGTAGTTATTTCTTTGACCAGAACTGAATTTCTAAGAAATAATCAAATAAAAAATAACTTAATGTAATTCTGTATCTTAATAATTAATCTCTCAATGAAAAATCAGACTCACCATAAAAAATGTGCGGTTCTTCTTCCTCTTGTTTAATATTCATTGTTGGAACTGCAACAAAAACCAACATCTATTGAAATATTATTCAGCGTTATAAAAATTGGGGATAATCATAGGTGGAAGAACTATTGGTCCTTCTTGCCTATCCCAGATAGGCATCTATCTGATCCAATGAAGTTTCATTCTGGTCCAAATAGAAGTTTCAAGATCTAATCAATAAGACCTCTATGAAATAGATATTACATGTCACTGGAGAGAATTGAACCTATACCACTTCGGGACCCTCATCCAAATGAGTGGCAATCATGTATTAAAAATATCCATTATGAAGACAAAGAAACGATAAAAGTTTACTTCTTTAAAATCGATAACCAGCAGAAAAAAGGTGGCAGAACTATTACAAATAGATACAACTTTTTAAAAAATTTCAATTCTAACAAATAAATTATCCTTATTATTAATTAACATTCATAACTACGAATAACAATAATTACAAAATTAGGAATTCAATTAAAATTGTATTGATTAAAGGATTGAGGAAACAAACGAAAAGTTAAAACAGTACAGAATAAGTTAATAAATAAATTAATCAAGATAAAAAAAAAAATCCGTAAATTTCATGTATTTTTATTAGGTGATATAGAGAAGTTAAAAAATGTGTTCAATTTCTTAAAAAGAATGTTACTATAATCCTAACATATTATCTTATCTCTATTCACTCGTTAATATAATCCAGTTTAAGCTATTTAAAATTTGATCTATCAAATCCTGCAGCCATATAGTTGATAGACACTCTTATCTCTGCCCTGATAAGCTAAAAGGCCCTAACTCCAAATAATTATTTTAAATACATCTTTGTACCTGAATTGCTCTAAAAGCTGCACCTTTTTATGAAATCAGAAAGTCCTATCATTAGAAGGCGTTAGGGCTTTCTAATGCCATACAAAGGTTTAGTTTTTAGAACAATTCGGGTACAAAGTATGTATTGGAATGAATAAAAAACAAAATTACCGTTTTAATGGTTATAATGAGGTTTATTTTTGCCTTACATCTCTGTCAATTATAATGTTGTTATTATTGGTATCTTTTTAATCCTATAATGTCATAGGATCATAATGTCTCTCTTAGAGGCTCAATACTTGTTTGGCATTCTTTCAATCAAAATGACGTTGAGGTATGAAATTCAAGTAAGTCTGCGACATTAAACGCAAAAGGAAATTTTCAGCCGCTGAAACCAAGCGTTTGATACGGGATGTTGAAGAGGATTTAAAAAAAGTATTTGGAGTTGGGACCTTTTAGCTTATGAAACCCTCTGGTCCATTATTGCATCTGAACATAATTATCTATACCATGGAATCTGTGCACCATTGAATGTGTAATTTATGGTAGAAGCAACAGTTTAAATCCAACCAAACCTATCATAAACAATACTTGTATGTGAGGACACGCTCACCTACATATTCGAGTGACACTTTTGAACTAGTAGGTGTAATCCGACACTCTTGGCATTCTGCTTATGGTCTGTTCGTGTAATCTTGGCCCACTCGTCATGAGATATGACATTTTTTGTCTTTTAAAAAGTGTCAAAATGATTTTTGTGAAAATCATGAAACAGAAAATAAACTAAAAACTAAAGGAATACAACACTTTTCTTCAATTAATAACAGAAACTGCAATTTTAACTGTTAGGAGGGATAATCAGAAAACATTATTTGTAACAATAACAAAATTTCGAAGAGAAAACTTGCCAGCATAATCAGATTCATTTCTCAACTATTATAAAAACAATTGAGTTAATAAAACCTTCAAATATTTCATAAGTTTTATTTCATGATAGACTGGTTGAATATATCTCAAACATCTCACTCTAGCTACAATAGACAATATAATCCTAACCAATAAATGATAAAATCTTTTTAAGGAAAACAAATCATCGATTTCATAATTAAAATCTATTAGATTTATAAGTTAAACATTAAAAAATATAAGAAATAGTTTTCCTTACCAACTTCTTCCATTCTTATTCAACAAATACAAAGATGAACAATCACATATAGAATATCCAAAGATTAACAACCTAAACAGATTAAGTGCTTAACGGTTATAACGATTTTTTCTCATTCCAAAGAGATAAGAATAATGAAGTTATTTTAGATATAGCTAAGTGGTAACAAAAAAGTTGTTCAGAGAGAACTCGAATTACTTTTATTATTTAAGCACAACATAACATAATATGTTATGGAGCAGGTTTTGTTAATGTTTTATAACTTGTCTTATGTTGAAAAAAATAAAAGTGTTATTTTTTAGTTTATATACATTTGATTGATAGCCGTGTAATAATTTATTAAGCCTCATTTGTTCCTTAATTAGTTTCATAATATAATAAAAGTAGTTTAAGTTCTCTCTGAACAACTGTAAGGTTCGTTCTCTCAAGGATTTTAAAAATGTATCACTTTTTATTGTCTTCTTAATGAAACAAAAAAAAATTCTTTACGGAACAAATCTCTGATATGAACAAGTATTTCTAGAAATAAATATATAAAATCAAAAATTATATTTAATTTTTTATGTTATCACAAGTACGAACTTAAATCTTGCCATTCCCTTGTGTATTTGGTACTCCATTAAGAGCCTCGCGAAGTTACAAAAAAACCGTCCCTCATAAAAGGCATAATGGATTGGGACGCGTTCAAGAATTACCTAAATACCACTCTCTGTTCTTCTGTCTGTTAAGAATGAGGAAGCTATAGAATGCTTTACTTGAAATCTACAAAAAGCAGATGGTCTTCATCAGTACCCAGAACAAAAAAACCTGAAAAGCTACTAATTTATCCCCAATATGTAAGGCACTTGTTCAGTGGGAAAAAAGATCTCGGAAAATATGGCAGACCGACAGACTTCCATCAGATTTACTAACTTACAACCGACTCAATAATGAACTGAAGCGGCATATTTTAAAACTTAAAAGAACAACCTTTGATAGCTATATTAGGAATCTTTCGACTAACGATGGGACGCATGTCAAAAACCTTACTAAGCATCGTGAAGTACCAGCATTCCTCCGAAAAGAAGATGGTTCCTGGGCCGTGACCGACGGAGAAAAATCCCAAATATTCGCTGAATATCTTTAATTTGTTTTTACACCACATACAGAATTCACAAATATTGAACATAGTGCTCAACACTTTGGACGAACCCCTACAACTGACATTACCTCCTCCTTCCATCACCCCTACCCACGTCGCTTAACAAATCAGAAAGTTGCTTCAAAGAAAAGCCTCTGAGCATGACTTGATTAACCCTGAGGTGCTCCAGCCGATGCCAAGGAAAGCTCTAATGTTCTTGATTGCAATTTATAACGCGATACTGAGAACAATCCGTTTAGAACCCATTACAATACTCATATATTACAATGATTCACATGCTAAACAAGGACAAAAACACTCCCTCGTCATACTGACCAATCAGCTTACTTCCTCTTTGCTATAAAATTTTCGAAAACTTATTACATTGTATAACAGACTTGTTGATATACTAATATGGACATTATACCAGACAATCAATTTGGATTTCGGAGACATCACTCAACGATACATCAACTACACGGAGTGACGGACTATTTATTCACGGTACTAAATCAGAAATTATATGCAGCTGGCATACTTCTGGACTTATCTCAAACATTTGATAGAGTTTGGTCGCAGGGGCTTCTCTTTACACTCAAGACAATAGTTCCACCCACCTCCTTATTATTCAATGCTTCCTTTCCGATAGATTTTTCTCCGTTCGATACAGGTCAGAGCTTT
Organism: Rhaphigaster nebulosa; assembly: GCA_948150685.1. Classification (NCBI taxonomy): domain Eukaryota; kingdom Metazoa; phylum Arthropoda; class Insecta; order Hemiptera; family Pentatomidae; genus Rhaphigaster; species Rhaphigaster nebulosa. The sequence continues at coordinate 231,243,370 of OX411306.1, read as the reverse complement.
ATTCTACTTAGGTCTACCGCAGCAGGAGTCCCTCAAGGTTCAGTGCTCGCTCCACTACTCTACATTATGTACACATGCGACATTTCTTACAGATCTAACATTCTAACAGTGACATATACAGATGACTCAGCAACCTTAACAATACATCAAAATCCAACACATGCCTTGCAGGCCATACAACAGTATTAAATGAAATTATATGTATAAAAAAAATTAAATAAAATATAAATCTGGAGAATTAGGTGAGACAGCCAGTTCTATTTTCTTGGTTGTTCTTGTTCTGCGGTGACGTCCTTTTTTTCCATCGCCTCGAGAAATTCGCTATACATTCTCGTATAACGCGAAGCTCTAACGTTTTGGACGCACACAAAAAAAAAATCCGTTGCAACAGTATGGTTTGCAAAAAATGTTCCAGCCCAACACAGGTATGTTATATGTATTGACTCACTTTTGAAAAATCTAAGCTTTCGATCTCTTCCTTTTAATGCGTTTTTCACCATCTTTAAAAAACGCTAAGAAAGCTTTTTTTCAATCTTTCCTCGGCAACTCGCTTCCAATGCATTTAATGTAAAAATTTGTAATTACAAATTCTAAAGAACTTTAAATTTCCTGCAAATTTTGACTATAATATTTTTGAATATTCGAAATAGGTACTGAGATACGGGGCCGTGGAAATCTGTAAAAATGTCTAAAAAATTCTAAAAGTTGGATATGTCAGTGATTTCGCATTAGATATGTATTATTTCCAGCACACATAAAACTATAGACACCCCAGATGCTAAAAAATTTAGTCTGCCGACATTAAGAGGGGTGGAATTCAAAATGGAGACTAAAAAACTCGAAATTTTAGGACTATTTTTCGTTTTTCACTAATAATTCCTAAACGATGCATTCTATCAAAAATGTTACAATAAATTAAATTGAAGAACACAAAATTCTGCATCTAATGAGTACCACAACATAATAATTTGGGTAACTGGTGTGGTAGAAAACTACTGACGCAGACTCATATATAGTACGCAATCTCATCAGCTCATTTCTCATATAAATTTTCAATCCTATAACTTAATTTGGAGGAGATGCGCAAATCTTAATAAATATCTAAATTTCAGGCAAACATACCGAAATTTACCATACTTTTATAGTATTGTTCTGCCTAGAAGAAAATCCTACATACCGAATTTCAGCTCATTTGATTCAAAGAGGGCCGCTGGAGATGCTCAAATGTCCGAAGGCGCAAGATCAGGGCAATATGGTGGGTGCGGTAGAAGTTCGATATCCTTTTCAGCAAGTTTTTGCTTCGTGTGTCACGAAGTGTGCGGTCGGACGTCCTGCTGCAGCTAAACATTCTTCCTATTCAGTTGACGTCCGCATGATAGTATAGAAGGATCAATCTAATTAGGGATTGATAAATTATTTGCCACTTCCATAATTTTGTTTTATTGAAAACCAGTTTCAAATTTCATAAACAAAACCGTTTCCCCAATATCAAAAATCCCATGAATAAATTTGCCACCGAAGCATGATAAAGAACAGCATATCAATGCCTGATAATAAAAAATATCATCTCTTTAAGATGAATTCGTTATTTCCCCGACTATATGGCCTACCAAAAATATACAAATCAGAAATTTCAATAAGACCAGTCGTTACTTACATCAATAGTACAATCTATAAACTTGTCCATTACTTGAACAATTTATTCAAAACAATAATCTCAATTTCTTCAAAACACATGGTAATAAATTCTATTGCGTTAGTGAACAAAATTAAAACTGTAGCAATTCCGGATAGAGCGAAATTAATATCAACACAAATCTATTCACAAGTATCCCATTACCAGAAACAGCAGAAATTTTAGAACAGTTAATCTTCTGGTCGAATCTACCACCACTAGAAAAACAAGATTTTTACAATTTGATGTCTGTTTGTTTAAACCATAATTATTTTCAATTTGATGGAAAATTCTTCAAACAGAAAGAAGGCTTACTTGTGGGCTCCCCTCTCTCACCCCTTCTGGCAGATTTATTTATGGACAAATTAGAACAAAAAATTCTTGACCGAAACAATTCTCAATTAGCTCAACATATCATATACTGGTATCTGATGATATGCTGTGATATGCAGATGACATTATATGCCAATGGTCTGGGACGACAAGACAAATAAACGAAATTCATCCCTCGATTAAATTCATAGTAGAACTGGAAAAAAAACTATAAACTTCTTAGATTTAGAAACATCAATAAAAAATAAATGTCATGAATTTGGAATTTACCGGAAACTCACCCATACGGATGTCATGAAGCTAGGAGACCGAAGATTAGATCATAAACTCACAGCATTTAATAGTATGATTTACCGTCTTTTGAGCGTACCATTAAATGAAAAGAATTATATTAAAGAAATTGAAATAATATATTTCATAGAAAAAAATAACAGGTACAATAAAACTACTATTAATCACAATTAAAAAAAAAACACTAAAAAAACAGACAATTAATGAAATCTATTCAACAATCTCCGAAGGCAGGCCCATCCCGAAACAATATGTCTTGATTCCATATTACGGCCCTATATCCAGGAAATGAATTGAAAAAACTTGGATGAAACCCTGCATTTATAATAGAAAAAACTCTATCCTCATATTTCCCTTCTCCTAAAGACAAGATCCTTAGGAGATCCTTTCCAAAAAAGCGGAGTATACGAACTAAATTGTAATGATTGTGCAGCCAAATACATGGGAAAAACTGAGAGATTACTAAATCAGAAAAAAAAGAAACAAATAACACAGAGAATTCCAACTTTGCAATTCATTTAAATAAAAAAACATAAATTCATCAAATACTCAGGAGTTACATTAATACATCACCTAGAAAACAGCTTCAAATGAAGTACTTGAAATAATAAAATCCTTCAAATCCAATCCAGATTTTTGCTTAAATGATCAAATAAATATCTCCAATAGTCCCATCTTAAATTTATTTCCATCCACAACAGAAAAAACAATTACTCATCGGAATTACTGAGAAAACCCTGATCCTTCCCTCTAAGCCGTATCATTTACCTACAAACACCTCACCTTTCTTCCATTATAGTCATTTCTATTACTAGTTCAGTGCGAGAACAAACTAATGTAACCTTTTTTGTTTGATATAATGTACTTAAACCTTGGTCAATACCAACATGTATGTGATCTCTTGTCTTAATTAAATTCATAATTCATAAATGATTTATAATATTAATTTATATTACATTTAATTTAATATACATAGTAATACTAAACTGTATTTTGAATTGCTTATTTTCAGTGTGCCTATAAGATCCTCGCGAACATCATCTTCCGCAAACTCCCTCAAAACGCAAACTTCCGCAAAAACCCTCATTTGCTGAAAGGGAGATTGGTAAGTATCAGGCGGGGTTCAGAGGAGGAAGGTCCACAGTTGACCAGATGTTTAGCCTCTGGATGATAATGGAAAAGTCTCAAGAATACAGGATAACGATTCATCACCTGTTTATTGACCTCAAGAGTGCATATGATAGCATCAAGAGACCTCAACTGTACTCAGCCCTGTGTGACCTTGGAGTTCCTCTGAAACTTGTCCGTCTGATCGAGATGACCATGTATGATGCTAAGGGCACCGTTTGAGTACAATCAGACCTGTCACCTGAATTGGTTTCCACAATTAGGAGGAGTTAGACAGGGTGATGGGTTTGCTTGCCTATTGCTCAGTCTGGCCCTGGAGAGAGTGATACATGACGTGAAAATCCAGACTGCCAACACTATCTTTAACAGGTTGACACATATACTGGGGTTTGCTGATGACAAAAACCTGGTAGCATGCTCCTTTGAATCCCTTAAAAATGCGTTTTTAAAGTTGGCTGAAGCAGCAGAAGCCATGGGAATGAGCGTAAACCAGGAGAAGACCATACATATGCATGCAGGATCTGGAACAGAAACCCCAGTTCGAGTGGCGGTAGTTATGGGTCCATTTATATTTCGGAATGTGGACCAGTTTACGCATCTGGGATTTGTTCTGAGCTGTAGAAACAGAATATCTCTGGAGGTTAGTCAGTGAATATTAAGGGCAAACAGGTGTTATTTTGGCCTAAGTAAACATCTTAGAAGCTTGGCCATCTCCCTTTGTACGAAATATCTCCTCTGTAAGACCCTCATTAGGCCTGTCCTCATATACAGATCGGAAACCTGGACCCTGTCAAGCACTGAAGAAAAAGATATATTAATTTTTGAAAGGAAGATCCTTCATCCTATCTTTGGACCAGTTAAGATCGGTGAGATTTGGAGAAGGACAAACAGGGAGATATATGATCTGTATGGGGAGGCGGATGTGATGAGGTGCATCAAGCTTGGGAAACTACGTTGGACTGGCCACATGGCAAGAATGCCAGAAGAGGAAGTCCCTAGGAAATTGCTAGATGGAAAGCTCTATGGGATAAGAGGGAAAGGTAGACCACGCCTTAGATAGAAGGATGCCCGGGAACTGTTAAATACCCACAACTGGCGAGCGACTGCCCAAGAAAGAGCCACCTGGCGAAGGCTCATTGAGGCGGCCAAGGACCACCCAGTCTGTAGCACCATGGAGTAGTAGTAGTAGTAGTAGTATTTTTGAATTTTTGTGTGCTTTTAGAAGTGAAGATGAATGTATAATATTTGGAACTAGTTTTCAATAAAAACAAAATTATAGAAGTGTCAAATAATTTATCAATCCTTAATTCTTCCTATTCATCAATGCAGGGTATCGCATCTCCAAAACTGCGTGCATTCGTTGCAGTTGCTCCGAATAAAGCTCGGAATCAAGAAAATGTCCTTCCGGAACAAACTCATAGTGGATTACACCTTCAAAATTAAAAAAAATTGACAGCATTGTCTTTTTTCAAATTGACTTCACCTTGCAACCAGTAGAGCAGGCTGGTCTCGGTCTATCCACTGCCCTGATGTGTTAGGAATGCGCCAGTATTTTCCTCGCAGGCAACAATCCTTTTAATGAAACGTTTGCCACTTGCATTTTGAAGGAGCAAACGGCATGCTTCCAGGCGACGTATAGGAAATGATGGTCGGAGGAGGGGCACAATCAAATTGAAAAAAAGAAAACAATTTATGTCTCCATCTCTCATTTTATGTGCCCACAACCAATTAGAGGTTGTGGGCATACATAAATTGTTTGTCACCCTCCTCCGACCATCATTTCCTAAAAACATTTATCTGAAATCCATCTCAATGGAAAGAACTCAGCAGTATCCAACCACACCATAAAATTCATTAATTGTCATTATAAAGTCAAAACCCATTAATTTTATTTTCTAAACTTAACAACCATCGAACTTTGACTCTTTATGAAACTATGCTTAACTATTATTAAAATTTAAGAATCGGTCAAAATTGAATGGAGATTTTAATAAAACCACCGAAAAAATTTTGCATCATAAAGCTAGGGACTATACCAAAATTTTAAAATCGCTATTGAACACATCAACTATTGCATTTTAATGTATTATTCTAGAGGAATATGCATTTGTCTAATCATTCATTTGTCTAATCAATCATAGCATTTGTCTAAAATTACAAGAAACATCTTCTCACAACAACTAAAAACCAGTACTTGGTATGGACTGTACTGTTTCTGAGATCAAGCTCAACCGTCAGGTTTTTCTCCCAATTAACAGTACGCACATAGAGACTAGGTGAGCCCCAGGAGGGTCTCCTGATCCATAGATTAAATAATTGTCTGCCACAGCAGAACTCAGAGATTAGTAGCACAGTGCCCTACCCACTGAGCTCCCCCACTCTCCAGACTACTAAATAATAAAAATTAGTGCCAAAACTTTACAGGTTCACTAAGCAAGACATAAAGTATAAAGTAAATCATATAATAAAATACGAACAGCATTGTGACCTATTCATAACTCTAAATTGGATCGAAAGCTGAAACTGGATATTTTAACCAGAGTGTTAATTGGATTGTATCTTTACACAAACATTGCAAGACACTAATCTCAAACTATGAAGTCATGCTGATTGTTGTCATTGCAAACCAGGCAGGTGACCAGGCATGAATAACTTTGGTTATTTAGTTTGCTTTTCTGTCTATTCTTCAAGCATGATACCCTGCGTTGCTGATAGTTGTAATGATAAGACTGATGAGGACAAAAGTACAAAGAATTTGAGCTTTTTTAGGTAAGTTTTTATATTTATTAAATAAAAAATGATAGTATGCCAGAAAATCCTCTTAAGTGGCAGTGAATAAATAGAAAATTACTGTCGAAATGCAACTCAAAATTTACTAGAAAAGTAAACAATAACTAAAAATAAGTAAATGTAATGAACACTTTAAAAACAGTTCAATTTTCGTTAGTAGGCATCAAAATATCAAGTGTTTGTTTACTGTTTTACATTTACAATACATAATTTTTTACCTACAGCATAGATTAGGTAGAGTATATAATTAAAGCTATTTTACACAGCATGATTGGTAAATAAAAAAACCCAACATTAAATATTATTAGGTTGTGCAGGTAATTAAATTTAACTATAGGTGTTATCGCAGACACAAATCATGAAGCCCATAAAAATAAAGCCAAAAGTCTATGAAAAGATAGAAATAGCTGTCCTTCAAGATCCTGAGAAGAGAGAGCTATTATATGCTGAGAAATCGGATCGGCAATTACAAGACATAGACTTGGATGAAAATATAGATGAATTATGGGCAAAAATTAAGGGAAAAATTATCAAGACTGCTATAGAGATATAATCAGTTAAAACAGTAGGATTAAATACGCCAAGAAAAAGAACAAAATGATGGGACAAGACAGTAAAGCAAACAATAGAAGAAAAGAAGGAAGCATGGAAAGAGTATAGAACCAATAGGAACACTGAAAACTGGAATGCCTATGCCCTAAAAAGAAATATCTCCAAAAGAATAGTCAGAGAGTCCAAAAAGACCACATGGGAAAGTTTCGGCAAGGAACTAGATGAAGACTACAGGGAGAATATTAAAAAAGTCTGGAGAAAGGTCAAGGCCATCCCAGGGAAGAAATGCAAACCCATTTCTAATGTAAAAAATGAAGGAGAGGAAATAATAACAGAGGAGAAAGGTTAAAACACTTTTACCAATGAGATTCCCCAAATGCAGAATGAGTGTACGAATGAGCAAGGCCAAGAAGAAGATGGAAATGTAGAGATAATATGGGAAGAGAGATAATATTACCCCAGAGTTTATAAAGTTTGCAGGAAATGAGCTTGCAATGGTCCTTAGACCCTTTTCCGAAAAGTATTTTCTGAAAAGCGGATACCGAAAGATTGGGAACTCAACATTATAGTACCAACACATAAGAAGGATTCTGCTAGTGATTGTGATAATTATAGACCAATATGTCTATCACCGGTAGTATATAATTATATACATCCATTTTTGAAAAGAAGCTGAGGACATTTGTAGAGGAGGATCTCCAGGAGGAGCAAGCAGCATTTCGCCCAGGACAACAAAAGCATGATCATACTTTTGCCTAACGTATGATCATAGAAAAAGCATGGGAAAGAAATAAGAATTTCGACCTCAAAGCCTTCGAATCTGTACCCCAGGATGAAATTTGGAAGCATTAATGGCCAAGAATGTTTCGTCAGGCCTTATCAAGGTTATCAAATCTTGTTACCAAGAACTAAAAGGAATAATGAGAATAAATGGCACTGAATCCAAGAGATTTTCAATGGACAAAGGAGTGAAACAGGGAGACAGTCATGGATGAAATCCTAAAAATATGCAAAAGAAGAACGGTAAGAACTACAATGGTGCACTGGAATATGCTGACCATATTAGCACAAGCTACAGTATATGCTGATGATATAGCCCTGATCTCAGACATTCCTGAAAATCTGCAACAGACCATAACCGAATGGGAAGCAGAGCTTGCCAGGAAAGACATGATTATAAATTTTAATAAAAGTAAAATCTTGCAAGTTGTAAGAAATCCTGGAGTATGCAATGGACAAGAATTGGAAGTTTGGGAGAATTCACATACCTGGGCATAATAGTTAGCAGAAACGGGAAAGTAGAGATTTTGAACAGGATTAGAATAGCGAACAATGTTTACTATCAGATCAGCAACACTATTGTAGGCAAAAGAGAAATTGGAAAGTATGCGAAATTCCGCATATTCAAAAGTGTGGATATGCCAGTTCTCTTGTATGGAGCTGAGAGTTGGGTACTCCTGGATAAAGACTGGAGCCGCTTAATGGCTGCTGAAATGAAATTTCTCCGGCGCATAGCTTCCATGACAACAAGAGATAGATTAGGGATTGATAAATTATTTGCCACTTCTATAAATTTGTTTTATTGAAAACTAGTTTCGAATGTTATTGGATAAAGATGTTATGGATGAATGTATAATATTCGAAACTAGTTTTCAATAAAACAAATTTATAGAAGTGGCAAATAATTTATCAATCACTAATTAGATTAATCCTTCTATACCATCATGCGGATGTCAACTGACAAGAGATAGAATCCGGAACGAGACCATGGCAGATGATGGTCATATGTTCCATGCTATAATTAATTAATTATAAAATATTATAATATTATAACCACCCACTGAAGGATCGTGTAGGTCAAAGGATAGGAAACCGTATAAAAATACAAAGCTTCCTATACAAAACCGAGCCATTCATTACTGGAGGCCACGAGAATCCAATAGACCTCAAGATGACTCAGAAATCAAAAATTGTTTTTCTGACCGCTGCAGAAGCAGTTCTTTTGAACATAAAGTCCAACTGGAAAGCGGGACTAACATTGCTTGCCTCTGAATTGGAACGCCTAACGACTATATATGAACATGTCATCCTGCAGTGAATTCCTCGGCACTGTGGAATACAAGAAATGAGCTGGCTGATAAACTTGCCAAGGAAGGTTCCAAACAGATCGAAGAAGAAGAAGCAGTTCAACAATAAATTTATATTGTTAAAAGGAAATTACATTAATTTTTAGAAAAGAGAAATTAAAATGATTTTTTAAGATTCAAATAAAATATTTTTAGTTTTTATAAACTATAATTCATATATATTTCATTTGCATTTATTTATTATTTTATCATATGAAGAGCTTATTTTCAAAAGGGCATATATCCATTTTTTGAAATATTTTCAGTAATGTGAAAAAATTAATAAGATTACTAGTTAAATAATTATCCCAACTTAAGCCTTGCAAGAGAAAGGGTTTTGTTCAGTTTTGATAGGGATGATTAGAGGGTTTGATTCAGTTCGTCCAAATGAAATTAAAAACCTGTTAAAACACTTTATTTGTTTTGTGGATATACACACATTTGCAAGAGAAAGGAGTTTGTTCAGTTTTGATAGGGATAATTAGTGGATTTGATTCAGTTCGTCCAAATGAAATTAAAAACCTGATATATTATATATATATATATATATATATATATATATATATATATATATATATATATATATATATATATATATATATCAGGTTTTTAATATTTAATATATATATTAATCATAAAACATGTAGGTCAAGGAAAGTTATTCTTAAAGTTATTGACGTCCCATTAGATGTCTATATTACATGTATATTATATTTTTCTTCTTTTTGTTGTTAAAGATTCTTAAAATATATACATGATAAATTCAAAAGCTAACATTAACATACTTTTTTGTTCGTAATGAAGTTCTAGGTTTATTATAGCAAGCTTATTTATTAAGTTGTTAAAAAATAGTTTAATTAAATATTAAGAAAAAAAAAATATATATTTACAGAAAATTCCTAGTATCCAACAAAACTGAAGAAAATTGTACGAAGATTATGTTATGTTCATTTTTATTAAATAAACAATTGTCTGTTGCATATATTTTTATTCATTAGCATTTTTCAATTTGATCCTTAATCATCAAAGGTAAAATTTACGATTTGAAATAAACTGAATAATTTTTAGGAACAGAATATTAATTAGTCAAAATAATGTATGTTTTAGAGAGGTGGATATATTAACTTTTGATTAAAAAACTCCTCAATTGCTTTAACAGAGCTTATAAATAAAGGTTTTATAAAATATTTTAATAAAAACGTCTACTTCTAAAAGAACAGAAAAAACAATCAAACATAAAAATTTCAGTCTTATCGAAACAAATGATAGTTAACTCAGATGTTCAAGCCCTGCTCTATTGTCAACCTGAAGGGGTTAGGGTAGACTACCAGCACAACAGATAGCACTTAGGCCTCGTCCACAATGGAGCACCGACCCGCGCACCGCCCCTAGTCCCTCGAACCAAGAAAAAAATGAACACATTGTTTCCAATGGGACTGGCCATAACGAAGCCTCGCCACGCGCACCGACCCTCGACCCTAGCCTAGCACCAAACCAAGCAATTGTGTCGTCAATTCTTTTACCCTCGACCCTCGGACCTCCCGGCCTCAGATCGTCGAGATTTATTAATATCTTTTTTATATTATCCCATTTTCACTAAAACCAATACATAATTGAATTTCTTTAATTGTTCATATGATGATGTACTTTAAAAATATTAAATTTTTTATCATTTTTCCTAATAAAATAGAAAATAATATTCGCTTAAATACTTAATTTTTGTGCTACAATTATTTTATTTTGATGCACAAGTCATTTTGATATATATATATAAGTTACAATTAGACTGACTATCTACTTTAAAAAAAGGGGTTTTGGGGCAAGTTAACGACACAACTTCAAGAAATGAACTAACTTTATTATCTTTTCTACCTGGTATATATATTTTTGTTTTGCTTTTTTTATTAACATTAATATCGACTATCATTTATATCAATGTTTACCTACCTTAACGTGAGCATCAGTCGTTCCTCTGTTGAAATTGGCTGAGCGTGACAATTTTTCCACTGTTTTTGAATTTGAGGTTTGATTAGATTAATGATATAATCAAACGTGGAGATCTTCATCCTCATATAAAATGAAAAATCTTTCAGAATCTCGTCTCAAATCCTGGTAAAGGTGATGGAATTCACTTAACTGATATCGCCCCCTATTTAAAAAATGAACTTCCGATCCTTTTTCTTTTTCGGTAAAAATGATAATAATTGGCTGAGATTGAATCCAGCGCAATATCTACGTCAGAAGATGGTATATGATATCTGAAACATGGTATTTCATGATATCTGAAATTCAATCGAAGGGGAGAGAGATACCTTCCTGTTAACTTTGGAGAGGGGTGATGGTGGTACTCCAATGTGGACAGGGGGCTAGGGGCGAGGGTACTAGGGTCGGTGCGAGGGATTATCACTGGTACTGGGGCGAAGGGCGGTGCTCCATTGTGGACGAAGCCTTATTAGGTCTGCATTTTTCCCTTACTCAAAACAATGGCAGAGAGTGCTCATGCTCCTTCCATACTATTATAACCTCCCTGCTCCATACTATTATAACCTCCATGCTCCATGCTATTATAACCTCCCTGTTACAGACATAGAAACATAACCAATAAATAAAAGATTAAATTCTTTCAAGGAAAATAATTAAATCATTTCGGATTTCATAATTAAAAATTTTCATGAGATGCTCAAGTCCGGCATTAAAAAAAATACAGAAAAATGTAGTAAAAAGCTTTCCTTACCGACTTCTTCCATTGATAAACAACAAATTAAAAAAAAAAAACCAATGCAATAGCCGAAGTTAAACAAGCGCCAAAGAGGAAACATGAAGTAATTTAAGTTCTCTCTGAACAACGGTGAGGCACACTCTCTCGTTCACATTATCACTGCCTCCTACCGAAGGTCGCCGTACTACCACTCTCTTTCACCATCTGTGCTGACGAACTGCTTTGTATTCAATTGTAACATTCGTATTCATTGGAATTATTAAAATTATTACTGCTGTAATTAGATATTATTTAAAACTATTCGTGCTGTCGACTTATGCTCAAGAGATAAATAAAACCTCAACGGATCCTTTTCAGTTGAGGTTGGGACCTTATCGTAATTTAAATTATTACTGCTTTAGGTACAACTTCCTCAGAACACCGCAAGTCTACATCAATAATAATTTTAAACAATATCTAATTAAAGTAGTAATAATTTTAATAATTTCAATGTATACCAATGTTACAAGTGAATACTTTCGTGTAACTTCCACCTCAGTTAAATTTCACTTTGGGTTAGAAAGAATAAAGGGCAAGCTGAATTTCATATATGTTTTAGAAGTCAATAAAACATACATCCCCTACCAAGTCCCCAATAATCCAAGCCTCGTAGCATGTCCAAAATGGCGCCGGAAGTAGCGGCGGGGAATAAGTTTTAAAAACGTTATAACTTTGTTGTAATCAGTCATAGAGATATAAAACTACTTTTATTCGAAGCTTAATTAATTTGTATGAAAACTTTAATTAAACCATTTTTAAGCCCAAAAGCTTAACAGCTGGGTTTTTAACTAATATGATTTTCATGTTTTTTATTGACTATTTCTTATTTTTATAATCCAATTTACTTTCCATAAAGTCTAATAATTCATTTATGGCAAACTGCGAGAACTTTGAGTTTTCCAATATTGAGCTGCAAACATGAGCGAAATCATTTTCACAATCCTGATTAAAACGGCGGTACCAAACACAGTACTTCTGCCGCTACCAAATCTCTTATTTCATCAGTCCTGTAAATGACAGATGATGGTAATTTATAATTTCTTACCATTCTATTAATGTGAATGGTACATCGCTTCTAGTAATTCTCATCAAACTTCTATCTTCGGCTACTCTATCCAGTTTTCGTTTTTGTTCCAAAATAGTAAGGGGCGGTTATATTCTTTCCCGTAATTTAATTATATTAATTGTGGAGTACTTACTGTACCAAATTTTCCATCTACAGTCATAACGAACTTCACTACATTTAATTAAGTTAATTAAACCTTTCTCTCCCATCATTACACTCATGTTGGAAATTACAACTTCATTACAGGTAGATCAAATAGTTGAATCCATTTTTCCAACTAATTGAAACTTCATGGACAGTGCTACGATATTTATTGGGAGGGGGGATTTGGTATTTAATTTATTTCTTCTCTCTGAAAATACCGATTTAAAAATCATGAAGAATTTTTTTCGCCGATATTTTTAAATTTTCACCTAATTGAGCCTTTTAGCGTAAATATGGTTCAAATAAAGTTTGTAGAAAATTTAATTATGCCTCAATTAGAAGTAGTTTTATATTTCCATGACAGATAACAAGTTATAGCGTTTTTAAAAATTATTTTCCGCCGCTACTTCGGGCGCCATTTTGCCATTTTGAACATGTTTCGCGACTCAGATTCTTGGGGAATTTGTAGGAGATATATGGTTTGGTGAGTTCTGAAACATATATGAATTCAGCTTGCCATCAATTTTTCCAGCTTTTTCGCTATCTTAGAGTTATTCTGCTGGAGGAAGTGATTATCTGACTCGGTTGTATAGTTGTACCCTTTTTTATAAAAGTAAACAACCGATTTACATATATATTTATATATATATATATATATATATATATATATATATATATATATATATATATATATATATATATTTCAGTCAGTAACAAAATTATAAGAACAAATAAATGAAACGTTGTGGGACAAAGTGATCTAATTGTAAGTGCCGAAAGCTTGAAAATAATATCTTATGTGGAAACCGCAAACGACACTCGGCGTTATTCCGTCTATTGACACTCACACACACACTACTTCCTGTTTCTGGAGGTCTCATTCAGTTATTACATGTCGTTTTCTTTCAGTAGGTGACAAGTTCCCAAGAGATTGCAAAATGGCTTGGTTTCTGCGGATCAAAGCGGGGTAATTTGCACTCAAAACTGCTTAAACTCTGAATGGCTCTCCACAGTATTGAGCCCTACGAAGGCCGATATATCACGAGTAGTTGCATGAAGGCTCACACATTCAAGAATAACGTCATCATCAACCTGATCTTGATTTCGCGGCAGTATTTCGATGGAAAATTGACTCTCCTTCTATGGCACAAATTTCTTCGGTGGCTGCCTTTGTGCTTAAACCTTTTTTCCAATAATGTTTCGAAAGACCGCAAATCACGATTTTTTCTTCTGACATTGCACCTGCGTTTTAAAAATGTTAATGACCCCATAAAGGCAACTCAAGTCACAAGGAATTAAAGGATTAGTCAAAGTAAACATTGACACAAATAGTAGGAAAAAAACGTTCTTGTAGAATAATTATGAGAGTTAAAATTAAGTGTTGTGTTCATGCACACGGGCTTTTGTAACAATTAGGTGGCGCTCGGCTGTACACCTCTCCGCCCTGATGAGGCAGACAATTTAGGCCGGAACGTAGACACACAACAAAATTAGTTACACTCATTAGTGTGTTCTTCATTGACCGAACCCTCCCGACCAACTTCTAATTAAAATTACATTTACGGTCAACTGAAATCGCACCAGTATTCACCATTAAAGTTTGATTTCAAAAATAAAATAAATCTTTTCGAGACTGGTCTTCCCAAAAGGCCCCTTACAATGGAATTAGTTAAACCAAACTATATTTATATTAATATAACACAAAACTTAAATTTTAAAACTTTTCTGCCTGAAATCGGACCATGGTCTGTATGAACATTTTTGTTGCTCTTGAGATGCAGAATTCGCCTCTGAAGTTTCCCATTTTTTACATGATTCACCCTGAACATACGAAAAAATTATAGCTCCTACCCCATCTTTTGCAACATAATTACCCCCCTCTGATTTGAACCTCTTCTGATTAGTCTAATAAGTTTCTCAAAAAATACATACAAAAATACTTTAAAATTTATTATCTTTATTTAATTATTTTATTATTAAACAAGGGTACCTAGCGTCTGAATGTAATATTTAGTTTTTCATTGCTTGTTGTAAGGGCGGACCTGAATAGGGAACTAGAAGGACCTGAATTTATTCCGAGAGGTGCAGACCCTAAATCCACTAATCTGATTCCGTTTTAGAGCCAAAAAAGAGGACAGCTCTCATAGAATCCGTGCATCGCATAAAGTGGTGAGGGTAGGGTTTGACTGCTTCTTCATATTTATTTATTTTGCCCTAAAGGTCATCGGTAGGAAACATTTTTCATTGTACATTCATTTTATTGTACAACTGGACGGATTTCCAGAAAAATTGATAAATCAAAATCTCATTCGAGAAGCAAGAGTTTTTTTTATTAAAATTAGGAATTCGTCATTAATTAATTTATTTTAAATCCTATTAAGCCTTCATTTCTAATAAAATATTTCAATAAAAATAAAAGGACAATAAAATGAACTTTGTACGGTTATTATAAAGTCGCCACCAAGTAACGAATGTGAAAAATCGTTTTCAATCAAATTCCTTAGTTATATTTATTTGCCAGGAGTATATTTACAAGATAAAATTTTGTAAACAAAAATCTAGGGCTATATAAAGTAAAAAGGCCTGAAGATAAAAAAATCATTCCGAATGGGAAAGTTAAAAATAAAATGTAAAGTTCTTTATTTGTCTCCTAAATAAATTACTTAAAGTTTAAGTGGTGGTGATTATGTATTAATTTGAGGATCAATCACTGTGTTTTATAAAATAGTTTTAAAAAATAATGAATAATATGACAAAAATTAATGTGTAAGGAAGATTGAAATAATAAAAAATATTGATAAAAATGAATGACAAAACGGTAGAAAATAATAAACAAATTTAGAAATATATAAAAAAATAGAAGATGCTATAAAAATAACATCAATACAAAAAATAAACAAGAGGAACTAATTTAAGATAGAGAATGATGAAGAAATATATAAAGATAGAGTAAATAAGTTGCTAGAAGATTCAAAAACACAAAGCCTCAAGTCTCTAAAATACCGGCAAACGACCAACCAGTCAACGTTTCGCCAATTCAAGTATCATCAGGATATACACCAAAAACCGCATCTTGAAGATCAAATACAGCACATCTCACATCAACCGTCCAGAAAGACGCATCAACCAGAGACAGCACATCACTCCAAGACATCTAATCACATATTCTAAAAAGAATCTCTGGTTTAATTTAATCTTCACAGATGCGATTTTTTGGTGTATGTCCTTGTGAGGCCTGAATTGGCGAAACGTTGAGTGGTTAGTTGTTTGCCGGTATTTTAGGGACTTGACGCTTTGTGTTTTGGCATCTTTCAATAGTTTTCTAGTAATTAATTTATGTCCCTTTTTGTTCTTTCATGTTAGTTTAAATAAACTAAACTAAAACATAATAGCAGATGATTTATAAAGGTCGGTTTACACCGAAACCTTATTAGCAACATTGTTATTGACAAAATGTTAACAACATTTTTATTTTTAATATCTTCATACCTACTTTTTACGCCGGTCCTTATCGAAATGTTATTAACATTGTTATTGATCACGTTTCTAACAAAAATGCTAATAGCACTCTTTCGGGCTGCCTGTATAAAAAATAACGAAATGATATTAGCAAAGTAATTAACATGCTAAAAATTTCAATACTTGTACGAAGTGAGTCACGAACATCATCGTGTTACATTCTTTGATCTAGAAGACCCAGAGCGATCGCAAATTTTATTTAATACATTAGTTATCAACATGTTGCATAACTCCATGTTAATAACTGAAAAAGTAACAATGTTCATAGGAAATGTTATTAGCAAAGTTATGAACAAAAATGATTTTAACATTTTCAAATAATTGGTGTAAATGAAATAAAATGTTATAAGCAATAGTTATTCACATATTTAGAGCAAATGTTTGAAAATGTTAGTACCATTCTAATAACACATGATGTTAGCAATGTGATTTTCAGTGTAAATCCGCTCCAAGAAATAGTTGAGTTCTCTCCTAGAGCAATGTGAAACAACTATTTCACAGAAACTGAGATGCAGCTAATGTAAACATTATAAAGAGAGAGGAGTGGGTATATCGTTTTTTATATTTGTTTTTATTAATTATTTAAATATAACGTAAAGAAGCAAAAGAATTGAAAGAAACTGATATATACAATTTTGTATGATGAGTGCAATATGAAAATATATTGATTATTCTATATTTACAATATATAAATACATATGGTCACTAAATAATAATCACCATGTTATGAACGACCCTGTTGTCATGGCTCATCATCACATTTTAAAATCAACAGAAAATCTTAAAAATCTTTTCAAAATGGAAAAGTAAAAGAGGGAAAAAGAAATAATCATAATCATAAGAAGCATATAAAGATTTAAATTTTCTTTAAAAACATTTCATTGAAACATTTTGAGCCCAAAAGACTAAATAAATGTTGTCTTAAATCAGTCCGTTTGAGGATATCTAACGATTTTGTGAGAGAATGGCTCAAACAGTTTTTTTTAAGTATGATGGGTTGTGATCCCGTTAATGTTTTGTAAACATTTTCAGCTCAAAATACTAAAGAAATGCTGTGTTTCTTGAATATTTCTAGAAATATCTCTTTGTAGAAATATTGAACGTACAAAGATTTAAATCTTCAAAACTGCTGAGAAACTAGATGAATATTTTCAAAGTGGGAGGAAAAACAAATTTTTCGAATCCTTGAAAAATATTACAAGCCCCTCGTTCCGTCAAGTTACACCTACAGGAGTACCACAGAGATGGTAAAAGATGTTTCAGATTTTAATTTTAGTTTTAGAGTAATATTTGTCTGAAAGCTAAAAACAAGGAAAATGTGGAATTTTAATCATCTAATTAAAATAAATTAAACTTTCTATGAAGGTTTCAGTCACTCTGAAATTCCGTGGCATCCATATTAATTCCTATAGGTGGATACTGCCTTTCAGGAAAGCAAACTGATTAGTACTAATTATAATAGTTTATATGTACACTCCTTTAATTTAGAGGAGCAGGATAAGATTTATCTTACTTCGGAACGGTAATTAATACGCTACAGAAACTTAGATATCACCTCGAGAGTGTCCTTGGAGCGAGGTCCGTCTAATATTTGTACCCGTCTTCCCACCTAACCCTTCCCACCACCCCCTTCCCACCTCCCCTTCCCACCTATCCCTTATCCTTCTACACTACCAAACTTTATAATTTACTAAATAACGAGGGGACCTTAAGGATGGTTTTGATCACTGGGAAGTAATATAAAACATAATGTTTATTTAGCATTAATTTATTATTTATTTAGCCTTACTTATTCATATATTCCCCCTCCACAATAAAGTTGTCTACATGAATTCTCTGTATTCACTATGTCAGATGCCCATCAATTTTTTACTGATGGAACTCAGAAATAGTCACGGGGCAGGCTACCCGCAATACTGAACGGCCATGAGGGTTTAGTGGTTCTAAACGACGGACTAACCTGAGCGTGTTATCCGACTAAGGCGAAACCACAAGAAGGGAATCTCTTTAGCTTAGCCCTTAGTATGTACCTAACGATTTTTTGGGCGAACGGCTCAACCGATTTTTAAGTTTAATGGCTCAAATTATTCGTTGTGATCCTGTAAATGTTCTGAAACATTTTGAACTCAAAATACTAAAGAAATCTGTCCGTTTTAGGGCGTCTAACGATTTTTTGAGCGAGCTGCACGACCGAATTTTAAGTTTGGTGGCTCAAATTATCCAGATAATTTCCTTGAATGTTTCGAAACATTGAGAGCTCAAAGTACTGGAAAAATATTTATTATGTTTTAAATATTTTCTAATTAGGGATTGATAAATTATTTGTCACTTCTATAATTTTGTTTTATTGAAAACTAATTTCGAATGTTATACATTCATCTTCAGTTCTAAAAACACTCAAAAAATTAAAAAATAAGCAATTCAAAATATAGTTTGGTATTATTATACATATTAAATTAGATGTAATATAAATCAGTATTATAAAACATTTATGATACTGATTAAAACATTCATAAGATTCGCTGATTTATATTACATCTAATTTAATATGTATAATAATACCAAACTATATTTTCAATTGCTTATTTTTGAATTGTTTGTATATTTTTAGAACTGAAGATGTATGTATAACATTAGAAACTAGTTTTCAATAAAACAAAATTATATAAGTGGCAAATAATTTATCAATCCCTAATTAGATTGATCCATCTATACCATCATGCGGATGTCAACTGATTAAATATTTATTTTTTTTTTTTTGTTGATGCTTCTTATTGTATCATTTGTAAGTTCATGATCATATGGTAATAAATTATAAATAGTCACTACTTGTCGGGTGCCTTCCATTACAAATTACGGCGCCTTGCAAGTACATTCCATCCCATTTATCTGTACACGTCAAAATAACGAAAGCTCCTTGCATCTGTGCATGAAAACATACAGAAATAAAATTAACATATTGAGTAAAGATGAATCTTCATTTTCGTTTGTGTGTGGAAGGCACCCGACCACAACACCAAGTTTCAATATTTTCATGGGCTTCAACTTCACTATCAACCCACCAATTCGCTTAGGTAGATATAGTGCATTCCGTCTCTTAGGACGAACAGGGTTGTTAGATATAAAAGTTATTTCCGGAATCGGGATTTTTATTTTTTATAAAATTAAATGTTTTATTAGTATAGATAATTTTTAGATTTATGACATTGCAGCCCATTCAAATTAGACCAAAATATCTGATGTGGGCAACACATGACTTCCTTGTACGCCTATTAAGTTATAAATCCTTGGCTCAAAAAGTGATACTGAATTTGGTTACTAGTTTCCGAAGATTGACACTCGGCGTCCCCTCATCCATCTATTGACACATACACACACTCTTGTCACTCTTGTCATTCCGTTATTATATTTCGTTTTCCTTCAGTAGGTAACTAGTTTCCAAGATATTTCTTCATGACAACAATAAAACTGTCAATATCACTGGATAAAGCATTAGAAATGGGCAGTTTCGACATTTTAAGCAGAAAAACCCACTTGACTAATATCTTATTCTCATGATGAAAACTTGTTGATCTCACAAATGGGGAGGAAAACTAGTATTTTAGACTCAATTTTAACACTTAAAACAAGTAATAAAAATGTTTAATTGGATTGGAAACCAAATTGCATTTGTAACCTATATTACCGAAACATATGATTTCTCTTTTAATTTAAATATAATTTTTGATGTAAGCTTATTATGACCTTCAAGTAAAGTACCCTTTTCCACTCACGAATCTTAACCAAAATCTAGTAAATACATTTATATCGATATAAAAGTCCTATTTACAAAATTTGAGATGTTTTACATTATATTTTAATATATTTTTTGACGAAAGTCTAATATGACCTTCAAGTAAAGTACCACTTCCGGTTTTCCAATTTAGACCAAAATCTAGTATGTTATTTAAATCAATATATAAATTATAAATACTAAATGTGAGAAGTTTTGCATAGTAATCTAATATAATTTTTTATGGAAATCAATTATGACCTTCAAGTAAAGTACCACTTCCGGTGATCAAGCAGTGACCAAAAAGGGAAATTCACAACTAGATTTTACAGCGATCCTAAATACAAAATTTCAACTTTCTACGGCTAACTGATTTTGAGTTATGCGAAATACGAACGTACGTACAGACGCCACGACGAAACTAGTCCAAATGGATTCAGGGATGGTCAAAATGGATATTTACGTCGAAATCAGAAAACCGAAAATTTTCGCGATTACAATACTTCCTTTACTTCGTACAAGGAAGTAAAAAGGCCAAGATAATTCAGGCAAAGCGACGGTTTCTGAACTAAGCTAAACTTTTGGGATCCAAAAAAACGCGATTTTATTTTCAGATTTTGGTACATATAATCAGAGGAGTGCAACATTATTTTAACTTAAATTTAATCACATAAAACTCTGCGTCGATTACTATCCTTAAACATTAAATTTAATTCATTGGTAATGTCAGAATCGCCATTCAAAAATAATTTAATTTTACCATTTTGACTGAAAAGTGTATTTTGCTAAGATTTACACGTCTTTAACTCAAGAACGGTAAGTTTAAACGAAAAATTTCATATAACGAAAGTTTTAGGGCATCAAATATCTAAATTTATAGCACAGTCTTGGCGCTGATTTTCCAAAATTTGGCTATTTTGTAGTCTCATCACGTCTTACCACTAAATTATTAATTTCAGTTTAATAAATTGAATATTTAGTCCTACCAAGGTTGGTGACAGTTTGAGAAGAAGGAAGAACGTTGATCTATATGAGCTATTTGGAGTAACAAATGTCGTGAAACATATAAAGCTTGGACGACTACGCTGGGCTGGACATGTTTCCTGAATGAATGATGAGGATATTCCAAAACGTCTTCTGGACGGAAATCTTTACCGAGCCTCTGCTTTTTAACATTTCTACGAGTGATTAAACATAATGTATGTTTGTTGATTTAGGTGAATACTTTATTTTAAAAAATTATATTTCACCAATTTATTTATAACGATACAAATTTTCGGCCTACAAGCCATGCTCGGGCATCTCTGTAAAAGGCCCTTATTTAGGCCAATTTATACCATATCACAGATTTATATATACTTAAATATTCTAATAAATACCATATATATATACTAAAATTATTTAAAATGCATATACTGTCATATTTAAGTCCAATCCGGACCAAGTCGAAATATACAGCATCACTAAAAAATAAATAATTATAATAAAAACACAATAACAAAATTTAGGTTGGATCAAATTTCATTAAAATTTAAAATGCGAAATTCCTATTAAGTTGATATCAATAAAACACAACTTTTACAAATAAAATAACAATACGGGAGCCATCTCAGTCATCACAGCCATCACAGGTGAAACTCCAAAGAAGAAGGCAATGCAATGTTACAGCCAATTATGACAACTGAATAATTTACTAAGCAATCATTAATAATTATGCAACAATTAATCTGCATACATTGAAACCCTTCAAAATACAATCTATTAATTTTTAAATCTAACACTCATATTAATTTAAATAAATCAAAACTTCAATTTAGTAATTATATTAGCAGATGTACTATTCAAACCATTAGTATCAGATTTAATGGTAGTATATGCATTTTCAATAATTTTTGTGAATTCATTTATTTCATCATATTTTGTGAAAAATAATTTTTGGAAGAGATAGATGGATTTTTATATAAAAAATTCTAGAGTTAAAAAAACAAATTATTAAAGTTAAATTTCCCAAGAAATTGTTAAAGTTAAATTTCCCAAGAAATTATTAAAGTTAAATTTCCCAAAAAAACGTAAAAAATCGGATGATGATTAATAGGGACTTTTTTTTTGTCACGATTGAGGTGTAGAATCGGCCACTGAAGTTTCTTGATTTTAACAAAGTGTATAGTATCATATTATCCCATTAGTAATGTCAGTTTTTTAAAATCAGTTGGTATTATTATACATATTAAATTATATAAATCAGTATTATAAAAGCTTTATGAATTATGAATTTAATTAAGACAAGAAATCAAATTCATGTTGGTACTCACCAAGGTTTAAATGGATTGTATCAAACAGAAAAGTTTGTACTGGTTTCTTCTCGCATTGTACTGGCAATGAATGAGACATAGGCAGGATGTTTTTAGGTAAACTGTTTAAGGGCCAGGGTTTTCCCAGTAAGCCCGGTGAGTAATTGTTTTTTCTGTTATAGATGGGAACAAATTTAAGATTGGACTATTGGAGATATTTATTTGGTCATTTAAGCAAAAAACTGGATTGGATTTGAAGGATTTTATTATTTCAAGTGCTTCATATATATTTAATTTGAGACTGTTTCCAACGTGATGTATTAATTTAACTCCTGAGTCTTTGATGTATTTATGATTATTTTCATTTAAATGAATTGCAAAGTAGGAATTATCAGTCTTATTATTATATGCACGTATATGTTCCTTTAATCTCTGATTTAGCGATCTTCCAGTTTTTCCCCGTGTATTTGGCTGCAAATAATTACAATTTAGTTCGTATTTTTAGTTTATTTAGTTTCGTTCGAACTAAATTGTAATGATTGTGCAACCAAATACACGGGAAAAAACTGGAAGATCGCTAAATCAGAGATTAAAGGAACATATACGTGCATATAATAATAAGACAGATAATTCCAACTTCGCAATTCATTTAAATGAAAATAATCATAAATTCATCAAAGACTCAGGGGTTAAATTAATACATCACGTTGAAAAAAGTCTCAAATTAAATATATATGAAGCACTTGAAATAATAAAATCCTTCAAATCCAATCCAGATTTTTGCTTAAATGACCAAATAAATATCTCCAATAGTCCAATCTTAAATTTATTCCCATATAACAGAAAAAAACAATTACTCACCAGCCTTACTGGGAAAACCCTGAGACCCTTAAACCGTTTACCTAAAAGCATTCTATCTCTCGTTCATTGCCAGTACAATGCGAGAAGAAGCCAGTACAAATTTTTCTGTTTGATATAATCCATTTAAACCTTGGTGAGTACTAACATGTATTTGATTTCTTGTCTTAATTAAATTCATAATTCATAAATGTTTTATAATTCTGATTTATATAACATCTAATTTAATATGTAATAATAATATATTAATATGTAATAATATTACTAAACTATATTTTGAATTGCTTATTTTTGAATTTTTTTGTGTGTTTTTAGAACTGAGGATGAATGTATAACATTCGAAACTAGTTTTCAATAAAACAAATTTATGGAAGTGGCAAATAATTTATCAATTCCTAATTATATTTTGTTTATTACAACATTACGCACTCTTCTATTTATCATGTATTTGTTGGAGAAAGTTAGTTAGTCTGAGCTGAAATTTCAATTAAAATGGATCTCCGCGAAAACCACTTAGGCCATGTTATGCTTTGGGGATTCAATAAAGGAGAAAATGCTGCTTCAACTTACCGGAAATTTTTATAAATATATAGAGAAAACATCATTAGTGAACGGCAAGTGAACAGTGGTGGTTCGAAAAGTTTCGAGCGGGAAACCGTAAACGTAAAGACGTGCCTCGGACAGGTCGACCGATAGAGCTTGACGTCGAACTCCTGCAGGCTACTGTTGAAGAAAATCCTGTTGTAACAGTTAAAGAATTACCAGATAAACTTGGATCGACACATTCTACTGCCCACCGTCATTTGCCATCAGATCTATTTTAAGTGAAATTTCAGCACAGACTGACTTTCTCCATCAAAAAACATGGTAAATAGAAGAATACGTAAATAGGGATTAGTAATATCGACAAAAATAGACAGATTTTTAAAAACCGACAGTACTTATTATACATTATACAATTGCAATATGATCAATAGGCTATAATAGAAAGATATGTTGTTTTATAATTTTAATGCTATCTAGTTTTTCTTCCTTTTTTATTTTCTCCTATCAAAAGAAGATCGTAAATTTGTTCTTACCTTTAACTCTATATGAAGCTATATTATATTATACAAGGTGTAAAGTCAATGATCTCCGAGACTTGAAAATATTAGAACACTTCCTATGAAACAGTTAAGTTCATGGTAAAAGTATGGTAAAACTCCGAACAGAGAAGGAATATATAATTTATTACTATTTTTTTCTAAGTCCGATAAATTTTTTTCTTGATAACTAAAAAGATATTTAAGTTAGGTAATTTCCAAATGCAGCATCGTAAACTAGGTAAAATGTTCTTTAAAAATAAGCAGAATTTATCTTTGTTTAAATTATTGGAAGATGGTTTCCAAATGCATAAATTACGGAAAGTTCTTTTTTTTTGTTAAAGCACAGATTGTTCGCTACTACTATACTGGACTACAGATTCCCCATTTCAGAATAACTCGCTTGTTTAACAAGTCCATGCTAATTAATTTGAGGTCTGTTACAGAATAACCTGAAACTCGTCTCCAGTTTTGTAAATTAATTATGCGATGTGAAATTCTCTCTTCTCAAACTGCCAATGATTTTAGCAAAAATGATTACAATCAATTATTACAAAGCTTCTTTTTTTTTCGGTGGCGGAGGATGTATAATGATAAATTAATTACAAAATTACACTTTTCGTTTATTTATTTTTTCTTTAAATGCATTAATTAAATTGTTTTTCTACGTATTTTCTTATTTAGTTATTATTTATTGCACTGTTTTCGATAATTGAAAATTTGAACATTTGATTAGTTTTCGAATTTTTGTTGTTTTTTTGCTTTGTAATTGTATATATATATATATATATATATATATATATATATATATATATATATATATATATATATATATATATATAAAAAAAAAAGAAAGCGTTATTTTAAGTTATGAAATGGTTCAGAGTCACCGAGAAAGAGTAATAACGGATGTATTAGAGAGTAATAGGCCTATAGCAAACAAAGGGAAAAGAAAAACAAGGAAAAAGAAAAGGAACAGATATATTATGTATAATATAGTGATAGTTGTAATGTGTTTAGAGCTAGAATGAAAGAAAAAATAATATGAATATTATGTATAATATTATTTTATGTCTAGCTATAGATTGATTTAGTATGCTGTGTGTATAGCAACCAAAGGGAAAAGAAAAACAAGGAAAAAGAAAAGGAACAGATATATTATGGATGCTATCACTATATGATAGTTGTAATGTGTTTAGAGCTAGAATGAAAGAAAAAATAATATGAATATTATGTATAATATTATTTTATGTCTAGCTATAGATTGATTTAGTATGCTGTGTGTATAGCAACCAAAGGGAAAAGAAAAACAAGGAAAAAGAAAAGGAACAGATATATTATGGATACTATCACTATATGATAGTTGTAATGTGTTTAGAGCTAGAATGAAAGAAAAAATAATATGAATATTATGTATAATATTATTTTATGTCTAGCTATAGATTGATTTAGTATGTTGTGTGTATAGCAACCAAAGGGAAAAGAAAAACAAGGAAAAAGAAAAGGAACAGATATATTATGTATAATATAGTGATAGTTGTAATGTGTTTAGAGCTAGAATGAAAGAAAAAATAATATGAATATTATGTATAATATTATTTTATGTCTAGCTATAGATTGATTTAGTATGCTGTGTGTATAGCAACCAAAGGGAAAAGAAAAACAAGGAAAAAGAAAAGGAACAGATATATTATGTATAATATAGTGATAGTTGTAATGTGTTTAGAGCTAGAATGAAAGAAAAAATAATATGAATATTATGTATAATATTATTTTATGTCTAGCTATAGATTGATTTAGTATGCTGTGTGTATAGCAACCAAAGGTTTTTGGGCAGCATTGCTGGAAATAAAGCATTTCTCTCTCATACGAAATATGTAAAATAAAATATTTAATTTAGGTATAACAAATAAAATTGTAATGTGAAGATCAGTATGTAAAGTGACGCTGCTATCAACCCAAGGTGCTTTAGTTACAGTTCTGAAAGTTTTTGCCAGAAAGATTTGAAATTTATTAATATTATTCTTTTTAGCTGCCCCATATTTCTGTTAAAGTAGGTCCAAATAGGTTTCAATAAGTAAGTGCATGTGTACAATTTCTGCTTAATTGCTAGTTTTGAGTGTTTCGACAGGAGTGAATAAAGAATTTTTAGTCTTTGGTTTGGGGTTATTCTTTTTTTCTTGACAAATGGACCTCATGACATTCTTCTGTCAAATGTCATACCGAGGTAGCGTACAGTATTATCTATGGAAACTATGTATTGCCAATAAAAAATGGAGGACGAGGGAATCACACGATGCGATTTGTCCTGATTTAATCGAGTTTTCTAGAGTTTAAACTAGTAGGATAATTTTATTAAATTCTGATTTAGGGTTTATAGCGCATGTTTTGCAGGTTTATCTTATTAAGATTGCTGTATTATCTGTATATGTCGCTGTTAGAATGTTAGAAATGCAAGGAATGTCGTGTTTCAAATAGAATTTCCCATTTTATCTAATTGCAAATGCATCTTCGAGTATTTTACTTTCAATTATCTATATATGAAATATGCAGTAAGGTAAGGTATTGCGATCCTGAAAAATTTCGAATCAGAGATTTCGACGGAAATTCACGTTCTCTGAGTCCAAATAGCCAAGTGTCGCGAAATGGTCTTTGTGTCTATGGCGTAAGTCTAGTTCAAAAACGAGAAGTTCTACGAAATTGAAATAACGCATTTAAGCCAGGGATATGTCTAGGATGTTACAGAAACTATTTTGCCAAAATGGACTTACTGGAAGTACCACTTTAAATTATAGATTTTACAAATTTTTATAATTATCTCGAAAAAGGCAATGACGATTTTGATCAAATTCGTTATATTGATCTACAATTAAATGCTCTTTAATACCAGCTGGGCTTATCCTCATTTAAATTATCTGACGGGGCATAAATGCCGAATTTTCAAAATGGCGTCCTGCAAAGTACCTTTAATTTTGTTTATTTGAAATAATTAACCATCTCTCATTGTTAGTAAAAGTAAAAAATGAAAAAAATAAAAACTATGATGGAATTTGATAATTAATTAAAGGCGAAAAAAAAAAAAAGGAGAAATATTTTTCCACGTTGAACACGAATTTCCAGAAATAAGACGAGTAACATAAATGTATAATATACAGCTGGAAAGCTAAAGATTTCAGAAAAAATAATATTTAACATATAAAGCCAGTGAAGGTAATGGAGAGTGACGAAAAACACAAATCAAAGTGATTATTATAGTAAATAATATCTAATTTTATATAGTCAAGTGAAAAATAAATGATTCCATAGAAATTAAATAGAAAACTTTATAATTAATTTCAAGTAGCATAGTAAGTGAAAGTTGTGTGATGCGGGCACCGCACCAAACTTTATTTAAAATTACATTCTTAATTGAAATTCTTTTGTTATATAAAACACGAAAATTTATTTTTAAAATATATATATATATATATATATATATACGTTAAAAAAAATAATAATCTTAAGCACGACATATCTCTTATTTCTATTGTTTCTCCAACTTTTTTGGAAATCAATTAAATTAAGCCGGGACAAGTACATCTATTTAGTTGGGAGAGCTGCCTTCTGTGAGAATTTGAAGTAAATACTAAAATCCCTATAGATGACAGACAGCTCTTCCAACAAAATAGATTTGAAATAAATCCTCAACGATACACTTCACCCGAGTTTGAATTTATCTTATCAGAATTAGATAGAAAAATTTAAGAAAAATTACATTTATTAAAATGTATTATTTTTTTGAATTCCATGAAGAATGTTTTAAGAAATGTTTACACGTTATTCGGATATAATAACTCTTAGTAGCAACTTGAGGAAATGGCGTACTACTACTAGTAATAAGAATATTATACCCCTTCAGAGTGGCTGTAGATGTTCGATAAATCTCGGAGCTCCAGATGTTGGTGTCGAGGATATGGAATGTTTGTCGAGGCGCCCAAGAACCAACTCAACTTTAGAGGCTTTTCTGTCAACACTACGCCGCAATCGCTACTTATCTTTCCCAGAGCTGTTTTCTGTGCCCAAGAAAACATCGGGAGGAGTTCGTAGATTTTGATCGTTATGAATGGATAAATTAATAAATAGAAATTTAATCAGACTGATGATTTTAATAGGACGTTGTCATTTATCAACCCTCGATAAAAGTCGATATACGAATTCTTCTAGGTTTTTCCTGTGATAACAACGTCGAAAATTTCCAAAAAATTATAATTTTATAAGCGTTAAAATTTAAAATTAGCTAAAAGGGTCGAATATACGAAATATAAAACAATCTGGCGTAATGCTCGCATCAGTCAACTTTCATTTACCACCCTATTTGAAATATTTTTTTTAAATTTCCATGAAAATTCCATTTAATCTCCATGAAAATAATAGTTTAGTTTCCATTAAATAATATAAAAATAGAAATTATTAACTATTACAATTATTAGTAATTTATTAAGCATTAGTTTTTCGAAACTTTCAAATACCTTTTTGGACTGGTCACTCAAAACTGACTAAAGATTTACCACCAAAATGCCAACACTGCAACAACATCCTGACAATAGTCCACATATTCCATGAATGTCCATTCGACGGACATAAATTAAATGAAATTGAAATGCCATCAAACATTACAATGGCCTTGGAAAACGATAATAGTAGAACCGACTAAGTAATATCGTTTCTCTTTAAAGTAAATTTATTGAAGAAAATATAATACAATAATTAATAAATAAACACAATATCAATAACAATTTTTAAGTATTTAATAATTTTGTTCACATGTATATATAATAGCAGTAATATGATGATAATACGTTTCGGGCGCTAATGACCTCGATGTTTTGAGTCTAAAAACATCAAAATAACCAACCAACCTTTTTGGACTTTATATGTTAAATATTTATTTTATTTTATTTTTATTATTTAATACAACAATCAGTTTAATTTATGCGTTTATCGTCTCTCTCCGTTACCTCTAAAGGCTTTAGATGTTAGATATTAATATTTTTTAAATCATTAACTTTCTAACGGTATATTATGTATCTAAATTATTATTTTTATATCTGGAAATTTTCATTCAACTTACGAAGATATTTCTCTATTTTAGTTTATTACCAAATTCTTTCATAGTTTATATTTTTCATTGTTACTAACAATAAGAGATGGTTGATCATTTCAAATCACCAAAACAAGAGGTACTATAGAGGAAGACATTTTGAAAATTTGGCATTTAATCCCTGTCAGATTATTTCAACGAGGATAAGACCAAACTAATATTATATACCTATTTTATTTTAACATTCATGTAAGGAGTTTAATCAAAATCCTTTGAGCCGTTTTCGAGAAAATTGTAAAATACAGAGTGGATTTTCCGATAAGTCGATTTTAGCTAATAATTTGCTTTTATATCATAGGCATATACTGACCTTAAATACGTACTTTCAGTTTCCTTCATCTTTCCATTTTCGAGCTAGACTGTCCACATATATATAGACACATAGACACACACACACAGAACATTTTGTGAGACTTGGTTATTTGGACCCATAGGACGTGTTAATACCTACAGATCTGTTAATCCTTAATGGAAAACGTGTATTTCCGTTGAAAACGGAAATGTATGGAGGGAGCGGACATTAATTTTTTTCTTGAAAGTCATTTAAAATTGTGGAAAGATTATTTTGAAAAGTTATTAACCCTTAAAAGGTAATTACTGTTTCCAATTACAGTTGGAGACCGTATATCGTGCTATATGTTATTAATGCTATTGCTAACCTTTATTAGCGTAACGAACTCCACTTTAAGGCCTTACCTCACCTCACATAAACATGCTAACTTAATCGCTGTTATCTCAAGTTGTCCAAGTGCTTTTCTTATACCTGTCGTCTGCCTGTAACGAGCAGCCTTGAGGGAGATTTGACCTAGAAATAAGGAAAGGAAAGATCCAGTTTTGAATTTCATTGCTTTATTAAAATGACAATAAACGTCCACCTGGTTGTCGACAGTAATTACCTGAAAATAATTGATACTAGTCATCAAAACCTTACGATCTCATTAGAAAGAAGAGTAAAGTGGAAACATAATATCTATTGGTAATTTAAAATAATCATGTTTTTATTGCCATACGTTTCAGACGTTTACATAGACTATTGTTAAACTTACAATCACATTTATTGCTATTCGGAATATTAGAGAGTGGGGCAGAAATGACTGACACATTATCAAGGGCTATAAAACAAATTAATGACTTTAGACAAAAACTCGTTTTACTTTCAAAAAGTAAATTGAAAATTGTTTTAATTCGTTGGAATTTAAAAATTACACATCATCCAAAAGTACATCATCCAGAGAATAAAAACAGTATTTGAACATCCTGTCCTTGAGATATGGAGTTTATCTGGAGGCCGTATCGGACACCCCAAGCCACCCCTGAAATAAATCAATCAGCTAGAGAAAATTTCTCTCAAAACTCGAACGTCGAGAAGTGTGAGCCGTGGAACTACACATCCTCTGCGTCTATTTCACCCAACTTAGGATAGCCTCCAGGGCTTAGGATCTAGTAGCGTAGACCAGCAACATGTGCACGTAGCTGTCGGAATTTACAATTCTATTATCCTCCTCTCCTCAAAGATGTACGGGCCAATAATACCGAAGTCACAAAAACACGCCCATAGAGTGCTCCCGAAATGTGTCATTATTCCACCAGAAATGACTAGAAGAGCGATCGAAAATTTCCGGGAACTTCTTCGGCAATGCCATAGCGGTCCATAACGGCCGGCATTCGAAAGATTTAATTTTTAATATCCACTGAAATAAAACTATGTTCAATGTACTTTTTGAAATTAAAACCAGTTTTTTTAATTCCAGGCTGTCTCAGCATAGATTACACTAGCCTGCGATGGTTGTGTTTTTTAGTTTTTGATAATTGATTCGTGTGTATTTTTTAGCGCCCAGTCCGAAAATGACCTTCATTGTTTTCCATCACGTCAGGATTATTCGCTAACCCAAATTTCAAAATGTGTAAGAAATAAAAAAAAATGCGGAAATATGAGACTTCAAAATTTACTCAAAACGTTTTTCTCTTATAATTTATTCATTTTTTTCGGTTCAGTCTATGGAATCTTATAGCTTTTTTCACAGTCTGAGCTATACGATTTGGTTTGAGACTTACATCTGACCAAAAAAAATTCAGAATTGCTTGTTTCTCGAGAGCGAAATACCTGCTAGCAGCTGGCACCTCATACTCCTGATTTAAGCTGCAAATAATCTTTATTTATTTATTGAACATTATACAAGCTGCCACACTCAAGGGCAATGAGTATTAGGGATGAAGTACCCATTCACACTGTATATACAACTATGCATACAATAAAATAATTATAAAGGAAAATAAATTGATAAAATAAAGGATACTAGTAATAAATAAATGTACAATGTTAACAAAAGAAGAATAAAATAAAATAAAATGAATATAAAATAAAATAAATAAAGAAAATAAAATAAATAAAAATTCTTGATTGCATTCATACATATATACATATTTACATCCTGCCCAGGGAATCCCCAGCCATGCCCTGCCCTCCACTTGTAGATGGCAAGGCAAGACTCGAAGAGGTCCCAGCGCTTCTCTCTGAGCCGCATCACTGGATCAAGCCAGTGGAAACTGAGTGAGAGCACTAGGGCCACAGTCGCTCAGGACTTGAGTGGAGGATCTGGCCATTGCCAGGACTCCAATAGCATATTTACAGAAGGTCTCGTGGCCACTGCCGCTTCAACCTACGAGGAGGATTATAGGGATGGCTTGAGCTGGATAGGGATTGTGCTAAGGGATTAGGATGGCAGCTAAGGTTCTGGTGAAAGTTTGAAAATTTAGATGGAATAAGGTCAAGTACAAATAGGATGTTTAGGTCATGATGTAAGGTCTTGTTTGAAACATAATTAGGACCGTTGACTATTGTTCGAAGGACTTTGGACTGAAAGGATTGGATACGTTTGATGTTCGAAGATTTTGCTGTCCCCCACAGTTCAAGTCCGTAGATCCAAATAGGTTTTAGTATGGTCTTGTAGATTATTAGTTTGTTGTCTATTGAAAGATGTGATGTTCTGTTCAATAGTCTATATAACTGGCCATATCTTCGGTTGAGTTCTTGTCTCTTAAGCCTGGTATGTGGGTTCCATGTCAGTCTTTTGTCTAGGAGGAAACCAAAATACCGAATTGTTTCAGAGGTGGGAAGTGGAATGGAATTGAACTGGACTGGAGGACAGGGTCTGCGGACGGAGTGTGAAGGTGACATTTTTACATTTGGATTCATTGACTTTGATGCGCCAATGGTTGCACCACTGTTCAATCGAGGAGAGGTGTTTCTGGAGATTAAAGGATGCTACTTCAGGGTCTGGGTGAGAAGATAGGATGGTTGTATCATCAGCAAATGTTGCAAGGAAGGTATCGGGGCTTGTGGGAATATCCGCGGTGTACAGGATATAAAGGATAGGACGCTGCCTTGTGGAACTCCGGCTTTGATTGGATAAAAATCGGAATATTCAGTGCCGCAGCGAACTCTAAAGGTTCGGTTAGAAAGATAGGATCGAAGGATTAAGTATAAGGATTGGGGTAGATGGATTTTGAGCTTGAAAAGCAAGCCATCGTGCCACACCGGGTCGAAAGCTTGCGCTACGCCCAGAAAGGCACTAGTGCAATATTGCTTGCTTTCAAGTGCATAGGATACATGGTCCACAACGCGAAGACATTGTTGGACAGTGGAATGTCTAGGGCGGAATCCGAACTGGTGTGAAGAGATTATTTGGGATTCAAGGAAGGGTAGGATGCGTTTGAGAAGTATTTTTTCAAACACTTTTGAAAGAATTGGAAGCAGGCTTATTGGTCTATAGGATGAGGTATTATTGACAGGTTTGCCTGGTTTAAGAAAAATGATGATTGTAGAGTGTTTCCATATTAGGGGAAAGTGGGTTGTGCGAAGGATGCAGTTGTATAAGTAGGTTAGGAATATAATTGCTTTTTTTGGAAGCTGTCGCAGGATTTGGGATGTGAGGAGATCGTGACCAGGGGATTTTCGGGATTTTAATCTATTTATAAGGAATTTGACCTCAGAGGGGTTAACAGCTTTAGGAGGTGGAGAGAGTGGGATCGGTGAGAAGAGGAATTCTTTTATTTCAGCTGTATGACTCCTGTTTTAGGCTCGGATAAAAGGATTGTCTTCCATATTAACGATTTATTTATTGCGAAAAATCCTGACGTGATGGGAAAAAATAAAGATCATTTGCGGACTCAGCGCGCTAAAAAATACATAGAAATCAATTATCAAAAGTTAAAAAACGTGATGAAAAAACCACATTTTGCTGGCTTGCGTTATCAGTTATCTCTTTTTTTTGAAGATGCCTTATAGATCCATCAATCTTTATACACACAAATACACCTTGGATCACAATTTATTTCAATATTTTTTTAAAAGACTTTTTTTACATTTAACAACGGAAAGAGGCTTTCTTAATAGCACCATTGTTCCTACTAACTATGTATTATTTAAGAATTTAAATATTAAGCAATTTTAGAAATTTTTAAAAATATTTTATTGATACGCGATCATCCACACAAGACCCGTAATGTACTATTGATCACACATCTTTTACTTATAAGGTAGAAATCGTGTATTTTTATATAGTAATGTACATTTTATCTTTTCATAAAAAAAGAAATAAGATTGTGTTAAAGTATAACTTTTATTTGGACGCATGTGTACAAGAAGTTACAATATATATTTCCATTCGTGGTTCCCAATTTTGTCACAATATCTTCCGTAACATCAAATATATCTTTGGATTATTTCAAAAAGTTGTTGCAATTTCCTATTCGTTTTTAGGATTTGGCCAAAGGTACATGACAGTGCGTTTTAAAGTTTAAAACCTGGAATATGGCATAGCAAATTATAAATCAATATGCAGTGCCAGGTAGAACGTGATTTAAAATACAATCGTCAACATGTAAAAAAATAAACAGCGAAATCTAAAGTTTTTACTTTTTGAGCTAAAAAAAATTTATTTTACTCGAAAGCAATAACATCTTGCACTTTATGGGATAAACTAAGTTTTATCTCTGTTTTATTACGTAAAAGGCAGCCCCAGTTAAATAACTGAATGGTGATCCGAGGTACACTATGATGAAGGCAAAAAAGTCTTTCCTATATATACAGAAGGAAGACTATTGTACCTTGATCATAGTGCAACTATATATATATATACATACATATATATGCACATTGGTGTATTATATAATCATTGTATTGGTTCCTCTTATGCATTATAATAAAAAAAAATGTATGGAAAACAGAGTTTGATGGGTTACCCCTAATTATTAAACTACTTACTACCATGGTATACTTGGAGCAAGTGGAAATTTTCGATTTTGAGGATATCAAATTCGTTTCCTTCCTGCATGAATAAAAAGCTTGTAGTGGTGAGGAGGAAAAAAAATATCGCGTACAATTCCATCAATCATTTATCAATACTTCTGAACTTGCAAACATTTTATATAGAAATTATCAGTAAAAGAGACCGGGGCAAGTTGGCTTAGGTTTCGATTATTCTATTTTTTTAGGCAATATTTGGAGAGATTCTGATACGGTGGATAGTTCAACCCTGGCTGAAAAATTATGTAGGACCTATTAATGAAATCAGTTTTAGGCTAAATTCAAGAACACTTTTCCTTAAAGATTTCAACTATGACGGATGCAGGATTAGTTCGCATACCCCATGGGTAAGTTGGCATAACGTGATATGGATAAAAATACTTAAGCAGAACACAGTAGCGGAAAACATTTTATTTTATCAAAACATGTATAAGAACTGTATGAACTTAAATAGAACAAAAAAAATAAATTCTGCTAATTATTATAGTTATTCAAATAGAATTAACTCAATAATTTAAATAAAATACAAATGTAGGAGTTGGGCGCTCATTTATTTGAACAGATGTGCTCAATTTTCGTGCAATTTTAATTTGTTCCTAGCAAATCGAATCATCCTCTTATCTGGCCATCTCCCACACTTGCATCATATTTAGAGTAATAATGAGGACTTTGATTGTGGGAGAGTCAGCCAGAAAAACAATGAATAAGGTATTTTTCTTTCGTTACTTTTCCAAGCAGACACGTAGAATTATGGTTATGATGATGGAGCATAAATACACTCCCTACTAGAATGACAGCGATTTAGCCCCACGGTGGACGGAAATATAACCCTCGTGCCAATTAGCCCTTAATGCCAAATAACCCCGGTCTCCCCTACTATCTAAACAGATATATTCCTAATTATCATCAAGCCTAGGTAGCCTAGATTTTCTATATGAACTTTAACCGCTAGTTTACACTTGGAATCGAGGTTATACTGATAATGGAGGCGGTTGTGTTATAACTTTCAACAGATATTGTTTAAAAACACATAAATTTAGGGCTAGTTTAAGATAAACCATATCGCCGGCTATATTTCAACCGGCAGTTCACTCGAGTACGTGCTGGGGTCCTGGCCAATTATCGATATATAATGAAATATCTTTCATCTAAATATTATTCATTGACCGATTATTTTTAATGCTTTTAAAAGATCATTATTTAATTATTATTATATTAAAAGAAGCTTTCAGTCAGTGTCATTCTTATTCATCTTCTGATTTTAATTTACTTATATGGATCTCGTATAAATTAGAATAATATTCTTTTTTTTTTAATTTAAATTAGTATAATTTAATTAAATCTTTAATTTAATATAAAATGAATATAAGAATTTATTAGAATCATACATGGTTTTCAAGTTATAAGCAAAACAACGTAGGTAATAAAGTTTAAATTTGTAATCAGCACCCCAAAAAACATATGAGCAAATTTTTAGAACTTCTCCGAAACCCCTGGTATTGTATAAAAACGTTATGAAAATAAAAGTTAAAAAAATTTTCTTCTCTTTAAAAATGAAATGAACAAGCATTGCCCTAAAAAAGAACAACGGTTGCCGAGATGTTTTGAAGTTACCAAAAAATATTTTAAAAATTTCTAAGTTATTATGTTACGGAAAGTTCTCCTGAAGGAAATTTTGTTGAAAAACCCGGTTTTCCAAAGCTGGCCTCAATAAACACAATATAAAGTCAGGAAAAAAAATATTATCCGACCTTTTGTAAGGTAGTAACCATTTCAAGTGCATTTCATCTAGACTAATAACGCTATATAATAAAATATATGAGACTGTTGAGGGGTAATAATTTTTTTAACGAATAAAAAAATAAACAGTCTATTAATTCTTGAATTACATTTATATTTAAAATATTTGATAAATTTTAGAATAATATAAAAAAAAAATTAACAAAAATAAATTAAATGATTTTGTATTTATTTAGACTGATCACCGATGAACATGCCCTAAACATAAATACACGATCGATCAACTTTTGCGTATTGCAAAAATAATTCTGATGAAATAGATCTAATAAGAACCAAATTAATTTATAATTTTCAGGTGAAGAATTATTTTACAAGATTATTTAATAATAAAGTAAAGGCTAAATTAGCTTCACCAAATGTTTACTCTCCTGAAACTGACGTTTCGGCTCTCATGTCGACATTTAATTGATTTTGGAGCTCTATTGAACCCTTATACTTACTTAAGGGCTACTTGCAAGACTTTTGAAATAGCCATATAAGGGTTTAGTAGAGCTCCAAAATCAATTAAGTATGTACCTCATGACGGCATGAGAGCCGAAACGTCAATATAAGGCGAACAAAGATATTGTGAAACTATGATGGCACTGCAGAGGAAATTCTGGAAAAACAAGATATGAAAAACTATAAAATTTTAAATATTTGCTCAATGACGTCCGCTCTACGGAACTATGGATTGATTAATTGCCCATCCACTTCGCTCATAAATCTTCCCCCACTGTACATTTTTTTTTTTAAAGGGGATAGTTAAAAAACAGAAGAACAATACAATTAAATATTCTCGAATAATCATTTAAATTGATTTTTAATTTTCATTTTTCTACAATATAAAAAGAAATTCTTTTAGCGTTGCGAATCCATTAATGATCATGGGTAGTCCAAGGAGGTGGTGTGAGCAGCAACCATGCTCATCAGAAAAATATACTTTACTGTTATTTTTTGTTTGTTTACTGTTATTTTCAGTTATCAACTGGTTATTCCAGAATAATCGATTATTTTAGATCTTTGCTACCAGTATAGACAGTCCTCGTAGTAGTGCGAGAGCGCCTCCATTTTTTTCCTTCGATGCCAATCAACGCACGCTGACCCACTTTGGAGTGCGCAAACCTATTGCTATATTAATTCCTATGGGGCCAGAAAATGTAAGTATTCTATTCGTATTGCATAATTGATGTCCACCAACATCAATACGCGTGTACAGCTTCATCGAGGATACTTGTAAGATAAGATAAAAATGCTAAACTATTAATACGGAATCGAAAAATCTATAACTAAAATAATAATTTGGAACATATGAAGATATGAAATTTCAGTTCCCAGGATATGAGGCAAATAAAAGAAAAACAAACTAAAGGATATTATTTTTATTCAAAATAATTTCCGTTAATTTTAGTCTAAAAATACCTTCCATGTAAGCAGTTACTCAATACAAAATACCAATATTGGCCACAAAAAAAAGTTTTGACTTATTGTTTCTTAAAAGCTAGATGTAGTATAAAAAAATATTACAATCTGATATTTATTCCATTCACTGAGAACATCAGTAATGTTTGTGTTATTTTATATTTAGTTTCAATGTAAAAAAAAAAAAAAAAGTCGACGTTTATTGAGGTATGTACCTAATAATTTTATTTAGTCTTGTTTTACAAACATGCAATGTTTTGCTTAAATTAACAAAATATCAATTATGAATGCCAACCATCTTTCTCTGCAGCACATTCTGGGCCCTATTTCATAATTAAGTATAAGACTACAAGTATAAGTGTTAAAAATACTAGTGGAAAGATTTGTTTTTAGAAGTTTTTGGTTGCTTATCGCCTTTATATTATAATTATATTATTCATTTTTTTAATTTACTGTTTTTTAATATAACTAAATAATATAAATATAAATGTTTTAACAATATATAAAAACTATATAACATCTTGTACTTTAATTTATAGAAACCCCGTGTTTCATAATAAAGAACAAAAGTACAAGTGGAAAGGTTCGTGTTGAGTGATTATAAGTTACTTATCGTCATTAGAAAATATTTATTTTATTCATTTTTTAATTTACTGTTTTTTATATATTGTTAAAACATTTATATTTATATCATTTAGTTATATTAAAAAACAGTAAATTAAAAAATGAATAAATTAATTATTTTCTAATGACGATAAGTAACTTATAACCCCTCAACATGAACCTTTCCACTTGTACTTTTGTACTTTATTGTGAAATAGGACCCTGATGTAGGTACAGTACATTCGAAGGTTGTATATATTTTTTTGGATTGTAACAATATGGAAGAGGAGTTTTTTACATGGTATGTATACATCTTACGAAATTAGAGTAAAATCTATGTATTTTCAGTTTCATTTTTAATTTCTATGTATTCAATTTCAGTTATATCGTAATTTATGACGTATATACAATTGTAAAAATTTACATATCTAAAATTATATAATTAAAAATTAATTGGCAGTGCTTGGTGATTAGTCGTCAATTCATGTTGGTGATTTGCAGAATGGCCCGGACACTATTACGCTGACACTAACTTAATGAATCTAATGTGGACATTTGTATCACAAATTAAAGGGATGAACTAAATTACAGAACATTGTAATATTCAAACCTGAAAGATGCATGGTTCCTCCGAAATGTCAATATAATGGTGATTTTGTTTATTTTATAATTATAATTTTGAGATATGCAAATTTTTACAATTGTATATACGTCATAAATTACGATATAACTGAAATTAAATACATAGAAATTAAAAATGAAACTGAAAATACATAGATTTTACTCTAATTTCGTATGATGTATACATACCATGTAAAAAAACTCCTCTTCCATATTGTTAGAATCCAAAAAAAAATATATATAACCTTCGAATGTACTGTACCTACATCAGGGCCCTATTTCACAATAAAGTACAAAAGCACAAGTGGAAAGGTTCATGTTATCTAAAGGCGATAAGCACCTTTAGATAGTAATTATTTCAATGTTTTTTTTTTTAATTTACTATTTTTAATCTAACTATTTTAAATGTTATCGTATTTTAAGTGTTAGACATAAGTTATAATCTAACTTCTACTTTTATTCTTTATTATGAAACAGGGGGTGTCTATAAATTAAAGAACAAGATGTTATATAGTTGTTATATATTGTCAAAACATTTTTATAAGGTTGAAAAACGATAACATTTATATATATATATATATATATATATATATATATATATATATATATATATATATATATATATTATATATATTATATATATTATTATATATATATTATATAATATTATATAATATTATATATATTATATATTATTATATATTATATATATATTAAACTTATAACCCCTCAACATGAACCTTTCCACTTGTACTTTTGTACTTTATTGTGAAATAGGGCCCTGATGTAGGTACAGTACATTCGAAGGCTATATAATTTGTTTTGGATTGTAACAATATGGAAGAGGAGTTTTTTTACATGGCATGTATACATCATACGAAATTAGAGTAAAATCTATGTATTTTCAGTTTCATTTTTAATTTCTATGTATTTAATTTCAGTTATATCGTAATTTATGACGTATATACAATTGTAAAAATTTACATATCTAAAATTAAAATTATAAAATAAACAAAATCACCATTGCATTGACATTTCGGAGGAACCATGCATCTTTCAGGTTTGAATATTACAATGTTCTGTAATTTAGTTCATCCCTTTAATTTGTGATACAAATGTCCATATTAGATTCATTAAGTCAGTGTCAGCATAATAGTGTCCGGGCCATTCTGCAAATCACCAACATGAATTGACGACACCAAGCACTGCCGCCTCAAATAACACTTCAAGCATAAAAACCCGTAGTTCTACTTATGATGTAACTTACACGTATGATATTAATAATGTAATTACCTATAACGGGCCTAAGTTATAGGCTCGATAACATGGCGATAGTTCACCGTCAACATTGAGACAGTTACAGCAATTGTCGCTCTACCATGGTGTAAAATGTATGACATTTGCATTCATGAAAGCATATAATGTAGAGGCAGCACTATCGATGGCATTATCGGATTTGACGTGATGTCGATGGTAACTACGATTAAATACTACTGCCAGGTACTGTCGTATTAACAGCCACATGCCTTGACAGTGAACTGTCGCCGTTTATCTACCTTATCAACTGTATGGTGATTGTGCGGGAAATATTGTTTGCATATATATTGTGTTCAATTCGATTATTTCTGAACTCCAAATTTATTCAATTTAACGTTTTGGCGTTATTCAATTCTTGGAGAAGAAATAGAAGCCAAATAATTTTGTTTTTCCAGTCATTATTATAATTTTTTTAAAATGTTTTATTAAGCTGGTTTACATTAAATTAGTTATTGAAATTAAGTATCTAGATTGTTTTGTTTTTTATAAATAAGTTGCCTTTGTTAAAATTATCATAACAAAGTTTTTGGATGTTGGCAAAGATGACAGGTCATCTTTGAGGGGAGGATTTCTAAAATTAATTTATTTTAACCTTATATCTAAAAAGTTCATAATTCATACTTTATGGATTTGGTTTGGTGCGAACAGTATACAAATTGATCAATACACTATATTTGATAAAAGTGTATCAAAATTGAATTAATAATGCTCAAAACAGCAAAGAAAAAACCCGACGTGTCAGAACGATTCTACCTTATACAGTCAGTTTTTACGCCATCGTTCCAACACGAAGGTTTCTTTTTCTCTCCTCTACAGGTCTTTTGGAACGCCAAAAAAAAACGACGGTTTTCACACTTACACGATCAGGTTTTTCTACCGTATAGGAGAGATTTTTATTAGAACTTTAATGAATTATTAATATAAAAAGTTCCCAAAACTATAAGCCGATTATTTTTGATGGTCCGAGTTTATTGTCTTAGTCAAAGAACATCTCATGTTAAAGCAAACGAAAAGAGACTTAAGTCTTAAACGTGTAGACCCTATATCGTCTTTCGAATGTTCCATCTTGTTGTCTATGTATGAAGGTGAGATACTGCTCTAGAAGTTTGGAACAGCCTTGTGGTAGCTTACTAACTTTTACGTAGTAAAAAGTTTAGAAAGTTACTTGTTTCATTCATAATAGTATTAAGAACCAAATCTGACATGAATGAGCTGTATTATTATTGTTATTTATTTTCGTTAGGGCCTTGGACGTATGATTAGAGGATGAATTACCTGCCAAAGCGTAAATAAACTCCTTCTTCATTATGAAATTATTTAAAATAAAAAAATATTATATGTTCGTTCGTACTTCATCAACAAAATATAATTATCACTCACTTCATGAAAAAAAATTATTTTTTTTCTATTGTGTTTTTAAACAACGTATCTTTATTGCTTCCCCGCTACCAAAGTTATGCGAAGGATCAATAAAGGATGGGTGGTATATATTCTATACTACGATAAAATAAATAAAAATGTAACAATAATATAATATACAAATTTATTCGATACAAAGATAAAACAGATAGGAAAAAAAAAAATCATCTAATAAGCAAAATAACATAAAAGAAATAGACAACCATAGAAAATAGAGAAAGAAAAAAAAATCAACTGTTATATAAAAATATTTTTAAAAAGTGCACATAATTATGTGGATAATATATATATATATATATATATATATATATATATATATATATATATATATTTATATTTATATTTATATTTATATTTATATATATTATATTATATTATATATATTAATATATATATTATATTATATTATATTTATATTTATATATATATATATATATATATATATATATATATATATATATATATATATATATATATATATATATATTATCCACATAATTATGGTATACAAAAAATGTAAATATGGAATAAACACCATATTTAATAAAAAAACGTATTAATAACTGTGAAAACGTTTTGTAAATAAAATTTTATTTTTATGTTTCCATGAATGATAGAATACTACAAACAGAAAGTGGTATAGTAGAGTCTTATTGCTTAATTGTTAAACTGGGGAGTACTTTCCAGTAGGGCAAGTTAATTACTTAGTAAGTATTAACTATTACTTGAACATAATCATTATAAACTATTATAAAGCTTCACCAAATGTGTGTGTTAAATAAACTTTCTTGATAATATTATATTGTTAATCGCTTATACTTCGATTTCATTAAGGATTCATTAAGATATGTAATTCTCGCTCGGGTATACTAGTAGTCTTATATATTCTTCTATATTAAGGATAACCATAGGACCCGTGGTTATGCTCAATGTAGAGATATTAAAACTTGCAAAGCTTTAATCGGCTCTACTGTAAAGAACTCATATTTCGAGTTATCATAATCTTGTTTAATTATAATTTTGAAACTCATAACTATAATTAACTCGATAAAACTTAAGGGAACATGGTTTCATTAAAAATTAGGAGGCAATCTAGGATATGGTAGTTTTCTCAATTGTTGAACCTAACAATAAGAAAACAAGTTAATAACATAGGCTATGCTATCAGGAAAGTGGCTAGGTTCGTACAATAACACTGCTAATTATTCGACTAAGGTAAGTTAAGAGAGTTTAAGCTGAGAACCAAATTAGTGTAAGAGGTTGGCTTTAAGTTATAAATGACTAAGTCTCCACCCCTCTTCCAATAAGTGCTTTTACTTCAGACTCTTCCAAGTTTTCTAATTTACATTCATAACATGAAAAATTGGAAACTAATTTATTTTTTGTTCTTTGGTTCATTAAAATTTTTCAAACTCATTTCTTTAAAAATTAAACTATTAATGACGTTCCAGGCGGAGTCTTGTTCCTCCGATCCCAATTTTTTCTATTTATTTTTTTATTTATTCATGTCTAATTTAAAATCATACCTGTTTCTAAATCCTAATGAAATTACTCAATGTTAAGAACTCTCATTCTTGTCTCACAAATCTACCCCTTCGCAGGGAATATATTACACCAATAGTTCTTTCACAATATACGCGTTAGGAGACAACATTCTATATATATAAGTAACATACTAAATGATATAATCACTAGAACAAATGAAAAACACTGAACACGCAAAGAAGTATACTCGAATCTGGTGGACTGTTGGGTTCCCCCACCACCTGAGAATACTTGAATCTGATTGAATGCAGGATTCCTCCACCATCCATTCTGCAGCAAACGGGAGTTGACGCATGTGAACAGTCGGGCAGGCTCAGACAGGGTTGGACTGGCTCAAACCTGTTATAAAAAAAATATAAATTTGGATTAGTGGTAATTAAGGATTTATTAATTAAAATTTACTGCGAAGTATATGTTCGGATTTTGTGAGGAATCATCATTATCGACTCATGTACTTTGAAAAACAAAAATAACTATTTAAAAGTTATGTCCTCTTTGGGCGACAT
Source organism: Rhaphigaster nebulosa (assembly GCA_948150685.1). Lineage (NCBI taxonomy): Eukaryota > Metazoa > Arthropoda > Insecta > Hemiptera > Pentatomidae > Rhaphigaster > Rhaphigaster nebulosa. The sequence continues at coordinate 231,199,325 of OX411306.1, read as the reverse complement.
GCAAAGATATAACCTCTTTGGCCAGCGGTATTCCGTCGTTTCGATTTATCTAGAATATAGATATTAAAAGCAATATCAGACAAACTTTCCGAAGAAATTATAAGAACAATATCGAACAGGCTACGCTAACATTTGTTCAAATGTAGAGAAAACAATCTAGTCGTAGCCAAGAAATATTACATTACAGCAATAGTCTTATCTAAATTAACTGAAGTCCTGAAAGAAAAAAATCTAGAAGAATTGTTTAACATTATAACAATTATTAAAAAATTTAAATTAATATCTCACCCAAACAACCCCTAGAAAAATTTCAGATGTTTCCACTTTTGTAGATATGAAAATTCTGATTCCATTGTAACCATGATCCTAGCAATTAATATATAGCAATTCACAAAACACGTTAGCACAATAATAAAGTGAATGATACGATTTCACCTCCACATGACGATACAACTAAAATATGTGATATTGTATATAACAAAAAAAAATCTTCTGTACATTATACAGCATAAACATTATACATTATAAATCTTGGCTGGGGAGATTAATGTTATTATTTTTGTTACTCTTTTATATTTTATTACTCTCTTTGTGGTTATTTACAAGACTACTCTTACCTCTGGTGTCATTTTCTAAAAAATAAACATGTGAGCCGTTGTAAGTACACTACGAATTGGAGGATATGGAGCTGCTGTTACAATTACGGATAATTCTCGGAATAGTATATCTTCTAATATATCTAAGCACTAACATATCGATAAATCGAAACGACGGAATACCGTTGGCCAAAGAGGTTATACCTTTCCATGTCGCCCAAAGAGGACATAACTTTTAAATAGTTATTTTTGTTTTTCAATGTACATGAGTCGATAATGACGATTCTTCACAAAACCCGAACATATATTTAGCAGTAAATTTTAATTAATAAATATTAATTAATCCTTAATTACCACTAATCCTAATTTATATTTTTTATAACAGGTTTGAACCAGTACGACCCTGTCTGAGCCTGTCCGAACCTGTCAAACTCCCGCTTGCTGCAGAATGGATGGTGGAGGAAACCTGCAGCTAGTCAGATTCAAGTATTCTTGGATGGTCGTGGAACCCAACAGCCAACCAGATTCGAGTATACTTCTTTGCGTGCTCTGTGATTTTCATTTGATCTAGTGATTACATAATTAGTATGTTACTCTATTTATCTACATCTATTATATAATAATTATATTGTATACAAGTGTGGTGGATATAGACTAAGATCAAAGGTTAGGTGTTAGCGTAGCTTGTTAGATATTGTTCTCATAATTTCTTCGAACGGTTTGTCTTATATTGTTTTTAAATTGCCTTTCATTTAATATTTATGTCCTGTATCATTCATTCTTGGGAAAAAGTTTCTAATGCGTTGATTGTGAAAGAATTATTGGTGTAATATAATATTCCCTGCGAACGAGTAGATTGTTTTTCAGCATTTATGTAGGTGTAATAAACGTAGCCTGTTCATAGCGATGTTCTTCAAACGATTAGTCATTAAAATTTTCCTTTGTTTACTCTTTCAATTAACATTTGTATCATTCATGCTTGGGGAAAATTATTATGAGTGTCTAATGATATTGTGCTATAAATTATTTCTCTTTATATACAATTTTTGTAAATTTCTATTGCTATTATTACTAGTATTATTTTGAAATCTTTCTACTTTTTTAGAATTATAATAAAGTTATCACGGGTATATCTTTGGTAAGTTTACTATATCTTTATTTTAGATCATGGATGTGTATCTTCACAAAAATATTATCTGATGTGTTGTTTCTTCTAAGCTTCTACGACAAGATTATTTAAGTCGGTTACAAAATTGTTTTGTTTTATTAATAGAATCTCGAATAACATCTGTTTAGTTTAAGTGTGGTTGTAAAATTAGGGTTTAAAATGCTACTATTAAGGTGAAAATTTCTTTTTCAATAGGAGGTTTATGAGGCTTAAGTGATGGAGGATACTGCTCCTAGATGGTCAGTTAAAATTGGTGTATCGTTAATTATTTAATGTCAATGATGTTAGTTATTTTTATGTCATCTTTTACTCATTCAAACAAAAAGCGGCCTTCTTTTATAAAACTGGATAGATTCATACAGTTTTGAAATTGGTGATCATTGATGTTTAATAAATTACTGATAACAGTACATGATTTATTGTTAATGCAGTTGATGAAATAACATACAAAATATATATACATACCCACATATACGTGCAAACACACACTTACAAATACATCTACTTACATAAATATACTCATGTATACATATATTCACACATACGAACATACACACGCATGCATGTACAAAGGTACAAATAACAGGGAAGAAAAAAAAATTAAATTATATCACAATAATGGACATGCAACAGGGACTTATATGATAAGTAATAAATATGATTCATATTTGTTAATTTGTTGTAGGTAATCTAATATTTCCAAAATGTACGGACTATTGTCATTTAATAACGTTGTTAGATGGTATGGGAGGCTAACACCTATCAATTGTCCGCGGAATATATGTAAGTTTTAACTAACAATGTTTGATACTATGTGTGGTTGTAACTTGTGTTAAAGATGGCACAGGACACAGTTCGAGTTGGAACGGTTCTTCTTACAACTTATCTTGAGGGAACTCTTAGACCCAGATATAGTTGTCACAGAGACATTATTATTTTGCAATTAGAGATAAAACTTATATAAGCTGAAGCAAGTCAGATAAGAAAAGTTCGTCCTTATTAAAATTTCTTACTCTTACTATATTACTATATAAGTTGTTTCTGGAGTTTTCAGGTGGTTATTCAGGGAACAGTCTTGAACAGAGTTTTATTAAACTAAAATAGTTATGCTTTAGAAGATATAAAACTTTTGACGCTTCTAAAGCATGTCTTTCTCAAATCTTCCATTACTGATTTGAATATTCGTCTACAAGTTTGCTAGCTACTATTACAGTAATATACATGCATACACACACACATATATATATATATATATATATATATATATATATATATATATACTAAATAAATTTTGAATAAGTCTATCATGCAGAACATGTATTACTTGCACTTACCTCTATATAAAATGAAAGGGAAAGTATTACGATCGACAAAATTTCTCATCCGAATTTCCTCAACGCAAATAAGGTCCTCTGAGTCCAAATAATTTACAAAATGATCTGAGTCTGTGTGTTTGTGGTAATTCTTGCCCTAAACCGAAAAGTTGAACGAAACTGAAATCATGTGTTTAAGAAAAGCTTGTGGGATGCTATAGCAACTCTTTCACTAAAATCGACTTACCGGTATTGCCACGTCATACACATCATTTTACAGATTTTTACAATTATCTCGAAACAGGCTCTGTAAACAAACTGTTTACATTAACATACAATTATTTGGTCTTTAATCTCAGCTGTGTCTTATCCTCATTGAAATAGTCTGACAGGAATTAAATGCCGAATTTTTAAATTAGCTTTCTCTAAAGTACCTTTAATTTGGTTTATTAAGAGTATTATAATATAATATACGTATCGATGGAAAGCTAATTATTTAAAAAAAATTAATATCTAACATATAACATAGTACTAGGTAATGGAGAGTGTCAAAAAACGCACAAACTTAAGTGATTGTTGTTGTTAATAATTTCTACTTTAATTTAATTTAATGATAACTAAATGCATCAATTGAAATTAAATTGAAACTTTTAAATTTTACAAGCTCTACTTGTGGAGAAATTGACATCTACTCAAAGTAGGGTGATAAGCAAAAGCTGAGTGATGCACGCACCAAATTAAAAGAAAAAAAATTGTTAATCTCGAATTTTCCCAAATATACATTTTTTAAATAATGGTGACATAAAACTAATTGAAATATAGAACAGAAAAAAAAACTACAGAGTTACATGCTGAAAACTGAAAATTTGATAAAAATCGTCCATATTATAGTGTGGTCAAACAGACTGGTCAAGTCGACAAAAGATCTAGAAGGGAAAAAAGGGAAGCATATATAATATATACATCACACACACACATATATATATATATATATATATATATATATATATATATATATATATATATATATTATATAATATAGAGGTAAAGTAGGAGCTGTTAGAAAAATAAAAAAAAAAGTAGAGAAAGTTCTAAACTGGCCAATAAAATGAAACTTGAAAATGAACACAAATATAACTTATATCACCGTCACCGTTTAGATAACACGTTACAAAATTGAAACTACTTCTTTCAATTTTGAGTTTTGATCTAAAATTACCTACAATAAATTTGTAGTTGGGTGATTATTAGAAAAAAGGAAACTTTGATGTATCAGTTAGATATATTTAGAACTGTGTGCCCTAGAATCCTTTGAAGAATTTTCTACACATATTAAGGTGTTCATATCGGCTAAACATTGCAAGACGAATATGCTGCAAATCAATAAAGTGAATAACCTTATAAACCTTTTTCATAAGAGCCGACATTTATAGAATAATTTATTTTTTTAAATTCCTGCAACTAGGTCGATCTGAAAAGATTTTATTATTATTTTATTTGTTTACACTCGTGCTTATAATTACAAATAATATTAATTAGAAGAGATTTATAATAAAATGATTAATAAAAGTATACACTAAACACGATTAAAAATCTGACAGATCATGAATGAGAAAAAAGAATTTCCAGCGACTTATCTTACTTGGCATCTATTGTGATAGATCTCTCATCCACATCCTTTCCAATAACTACTTCTGTTCTGAGACCTTCAGGTAGTGAAGATTGTTTCTAATAGTCAGTTGTATCCTTGTAATTTGTGATAATATCGCTTGATGTGGGTCCGTATTCATTCACTAGTTGTTGCCATAAGAAAGTCAGTAGGTTAAGTTGTGTTTCCACAAGGAACTTGTGTATTAAGTCTGAGTTGTAGGATTAAATTAAATAAGCAGTCATACCAAACTCGTACCACCACAACCCATGAAAGATCTTAGGTTTAGTACTTATTAAGGATGTACTGTTTATAAGCAAAGGGCTTTTGAAGGAGACGATATTGCCAGAATCACGCTCAACCGCCAGGTTTTTCCCAATGAAGGGTACCCACTTTATAGAGGGTGGGTGAGCACCAGGAAGATCTCTCGACCCCTGGGTCGCTCATATAACAGAATTAATAATTACCTGCCATAGCTATATGGGAGCACAGAGCCTTACTCACTGTGCTACCCCACTCTGTAGTCAGATGAAACTATAAAAAAAATGTTAGTATAAAATAATCAAGTGATACCATTATTTTTTATTTTGTTGTTTATGATCATCGATTATACTTCCTTCTTGAATTACATTAAAATACTCGATTAATTCCGAGTTTTCCTTTTCACTAGATTATTAAATATGATTTGAAGTTTCATTATTATTAATTTCAAGAACGGGTATTAAAGTAAGCAAATAAATACATAAATGTACGCACTTTCCATACAGTGAGTCATAGAAAACGCCATTCCACCAAAAATAGTAATTATGAAATAATTACATCCAACGTTGCTCCAGCCACCATTGATTTGTGCTCGATTAATCAATACCAATCCAAGGACGTAGCCAGCTCAAAATAGAAGAGGCCGGAAAATTTTCAAAATTTAACTTCTTTCATTTAGGGAGAGGAGGGTGAGGATCGATGTATCAAGAAATAATTTACATTAGCATTCAAAAGAACACAGTTTATTTTATTTTTTCAATTAATTCTTAAATATTTTTTTGCGAGAATTAGCTTCGAAATTTTAATTTTTCTCCCTTTAGAAGGGGACCGGCTTCCTCATCTTTCCCTCTCCTTAATACTCCCGTGCATCAATTAATTCTGATTATTTTTTCTTTTAAACAATTAATGGATGACATATTTTAGTACAGTTTGTGTAAAAATCAATTCAGTGTTTAGAAAAAAACACAAAGCTTTTTAACTTTCAGATTAATATTTATGCATTTATTTAATTTCTATAATCATTTATTTCCTTTCACATTCTACACTACAGCCTCAAATACAATGTACTCTTATTAGGAATATAATAATTTTGCAAGATCCCGGCTGGCTAAATCAATGTCAGACCATCAAAACAGTTTAGTATTGCTGCAACCTGAAATTAATGTTCAGTTAATCAAGATACTAATGAAATTCATACTTTCAAATCTAACAGACCACATTATAATCATATACAAAATACTATTGAAGCATACTGACTGCCAACATTTAGATGGCTTAATAGAAAAAAAAAAACTGTAATTAAAGTCGAAGGAAATCTTATTGCAAAAACAATGTGTGACAGCTGTCATTCTCAAAGGGAACTGTATCGGCCCAACGTGTCGAATCCAACGTGCAAGTGGTCAATGTCTGTGAAAAAAATGGGTCTCTACGACAAAATATCTTACTTATATGATAACTTTTAGCCTAGATTCAATATATAAATCTCCTTTACACAGATATATAAATTAGGCTGGAAGATGAATATGAAAATGCCCTATTAGGTGACACTTTCTGTAAAATTGCGCCGGGTATTCCCCAACATAAAATTTACCAGATACATACATTTACAGCCGAAAATATGAAGGCGTCACCTTAGCAACCTTGAAACTGTAAGGCGCCGGTTCGAATCCAGACTGAGCGGGTTGAAATTTACTTCGTGGCGGCCCCACGTAATGAATCTCGAACTTCCCACTCTGGTTAGAATTGGTTGGTAACCTGCAGGATTACCCGTCCCGTTTGCCTTAAAAGTATAGGAAAGGACATTATACCTAATACAAAAAAAAATGCGTATGCCTTATAAAAATAAAATAAAAATGATTACGAAGAAAAATGCCGATGACAGATAAATATCCGTTGTGTCTCATTTTAGGTACCGCCATTTTTTCTATTAAAAGATCACTTAAAGAGCTTACTATCAAAAGTAGATATCTCCACTTCCGACCAAAATAGATTTCGCTGAGGTATCCCCATGCAATACTTTATGGTTCCTCCTCTTCTGTAAAATGTGTTTTTTTCCTATAGAAAAATGATTTTTTTTTTTTCAAGCAGAAGTGAAACTCAGAATGGAATTAAATTAATTTTTACTGTAACTATTCAAACAATAGTGGAAATTGAGATGTCCACTTTTGATATAAAGCTCCTCAATCAATTCCAGAAAATTAAAAAGTTTAGGATTTGTGACTAGAGATAGATAAACTATATGAAGAGCTGCTTTTAATATACGACAATCTCCTCACTGATGCCATGGCTGCACACAGAATATCTATAGAACCATCATTAGAATACAGAATACCTGAAAATGACCATCTTCTGAATACAGAAAGCCTTCGGTAAAAGTATGATCTAGCCCGACCACGTTATTGTGGGTTTTTCTGTTATTAATATTTGGATGATTAGGAACATAAAAATAATTTTTAAAAACAGCCTATTTTTTGAGTCAAATCAACCGTCAAATATAAGTAAGTCCCATTTATTTATAACACGTGCTGAATAATTAGAATGGTCTGAAATGGAAAAGCTGCAATTGGAAAACGTTTTACTGGCCCAGTTTCTCAATGATCACTAGCAAGTAGTTTATGACGCAATTAGTAAGTAACTCATGAATGAAGAGTGGATACAGGGGTCTTATATTAAGCAATTATCTGATAGTAGGGCACTTTCCTCTATATACAATGGAAATACGACAGTGGATTATCAATCCCTACGTTCATATTGAAGAAACGGATACCGTTAGCATGAAGCACTGGTTGGAATACTCGCCAATGAAGGACAGTTTTAGAAGAACACGAAGATGCACGAAGATGAAGAAAGGGATATCAGCATTTCTGACTTCAGAGAGACATACCTGTTGCATGGCTTGCATCATGGAGTATTGTGAGAAAGTTTTTGGCAGCTTTTCCATCTCTATGTGAAGAGGGATTTCAACAAGGTTGCAAATCTTCTTACAAATAAAAAAAAAAAAAGTTTTTATTGAATTACAATACAAGCTGCCACTCTCAACGGTAATAGGTATTAGGGCTGTAAGAATCCATTCATACCACATATATAAGATAAAAGAAAAACGTAAGTAAATAAAATAAAAATAATGAATATCATATAAATAGAAAAAAAATGTACATTACTAGTAAAAATAAATCGATAAGCAAATTAAATAATAGCAAAATAAATAAACAGCCAATATAATGAAAAATTAACTTAAGTAAAAATAAAATAAGTCATCTTGAACACATTCATACCTATTTACAATCTGTCCAGAGAACTCCGAGCTCTGCCCTCCCCACATGTGAATGGCAAAGCCGGACTCCAGGAGATCCTAGCGCTTTTCACCCAACCGCGTCACTGTGATTGAAAACCAGTGGAGACTGAATGAGGGCGCTAGAGCCACAGACGCTGGCCATTGCTAGAACTCCAATAACATATTTATACGCCGATGAGATTTACGGTTATACCTGAGTAAGTTCCTTCCATTAAAAGCATTGATTTTTCTGTATATTTATTTTTTGTAAGAATGTTACTAGATTTTAGTTGTCCGTATTTTTAATTAATTAATGTAAAATTATAAAGTATAAACATATTTATTTTTTATTTTTCCACGCTGCAGTATACCCTAGCGAGTAGCTGTGTGTCAGCTTCAAAAACACATTAATAATAAATGAATCTGAAAAATCAATATTAGGACACGAGGGAGTCAACCCACGAAAAATGTCGATGAGTTTGTTAAAGGCTGAGTTTTTTTTTATGGCATGAACCAAGTATTTGAGAAAGAATAAATGAAAAATTATAGCCATGATAATCCCCCATTAATAACATTATTTTCGAAATTGTTTTAAGGATAACTAAGTGAATGGAAAATGACCGTCTTGTCAAGGCAACATTATAGCTCTGAAAGGAGACAATGAAACTACGGCATGTAACGTCCTGGTACAGCGTGTAGAGATTAACAATTCACCATTACATAAGTCAACAGCACAGAACAACAACAAAACTAAGTCTTGTAACCCACCTGTAAAGTGTTTAGTCCTTATCTGGAAATCAATACTCCATCAGGACAAAGGAACGTTCAAACTTGATAAAACACATTATAACTATAAGATGAATTAAAAGTTCTGATATTGTTACTGGAATTATTGGAAATGTAAATGCTTGGTAAATACTAGTTCAGCTGTTTGATAAAAACTTCGGTAAAAAATAAAATAATTTGACGGTACACAAAAGTTTGTTATTTAGTTTTTCAAATAAGGTACTTGTTCGGCGGGTTTCAGACTTAATATAACATTTATACATATCGTGTGCTATCATAATATATTATTGTAATATAAAAGAGATGTGTATAAATAGGGTTTGATCTAAAACATTTTGTAAAAGTAATTTTTAATAAAAAAACTATTATCGACTTCTGCCTTATCGATTGACATCTTATTTATAGCAATCCAGAAATAGTACATATCGTCCCTATCAAGTTCAATTATCGGATATGCCAAAATACGGTTTCCATATTTATTACTTTCAAACGCTCTAGTTTAGCCACGCATTGTAGTATAGTCTTGAATTCTTAATCCTCAAGGATTGACGCCTTTTGCCTTTTGGGGTTTATTAATCCAAGACTATGCCACAATGAGTGCCTCAACTAGAGCGGTTGAAAATGACGAATATGGAAACCACATTTTTGCATATTCTATAGTTGGACATGGTAGGTACGATATGTTTACTGGACAAAATCTTTGTCGGTATACCATTGAAACCCTTTAATATAACGATTACAGATATAAAAAGTTTCTATTCTATTTATTCCGCTATACCAATGGTTCTCAACGTGGGGGCGTGATAAAACTGAATTGGGGGAGGGGGCTCGAGTATATCGAGAAAGACATATCGACAAAATATAAATTTTTTATTTATTTTACTGAAAACATTCTGACATAATAAAAACTAATATACACCTTACATTTATAAAAAAGTATTGCACAATGTATTCAATAATTAACTGCTCAAAATTAAATTAAAAACAAGATTAATACTTATTAGTGACTCCCTTGGGCCTGTCTTGAAGAGCAAAGTTTTTGAAATAAAGATTTAATATTACAAATTGCCACTCTAAGCTCTTTTTCTATATTTAACTAAGATCTATATTTTGTCTTTAAAGCTGCCAAATCTTGAAAATCCGGTTTCGCAAAGGTAGGTTGTTGAAAATGGTAATAATATACGAAATGCTTTATATTTTAGTGCAGAAAACTCGTCAAGGAATAACAAATAAAAAATTCAAAGATTGATTTCAGGCTTGTAAGTTTTAACACATTCATCCACATTAACAAACATTTCTAGGGGTTTTTCTTTACATTTCCGCTCCACAATTCAATTTTTTCTAAAAAAAGCATTAACTTTATCTCTCGAATCGAACAAATTTGTATTTGTTCCTTAGAGCTGAAGATTCAAGGTATTTAATTTCTCGAATATGTCAACCAAGTAGTTCAATTTTATCAGAAATAAACCATCTCGAAACGGTTTTCCTCTTCAAGAAAAGTAGCGATTTCATCTCTTAATTCATAAACCCATTGCAAAAATCTCCCACGTGATGACCATCTTGCATTGCAATAAAAATAGTAATGCTGAATCTGATGCAACCATGTCTTTACAAAGTGCAGAAAACATTCTTGATTTTAGGGATTTAATTTTTATATAATTCACTACGGTTATCACCGTCGTTAGCAAAATATTCAGACCATACAATCAGACAATATGTGTCCAGATACACTCTGGAGATTTTTGTTTCACAAGTGCTTGTACACTTTGGAATCTTCCAGACATTGTACGAGCACCATCGGTGCATATTACGACGCAATTTTTCCACCATATTTGCTTCGTTTAAGATACCAAATAATGCAAGTGCTGTTGCTTTGAGTTCTACTGGTTTGCAGAATAATAGTTCTTCCAATGCTAAAATACCATGACAAAAACGAACATAGGTAATGAGCATCTTTATTGCTATCTGTTCATCAAGCTGAATAGAAAATAAATTGTCACGCAACTTTCCGAAAAGCTGATGCTGTACATCTTCAGCTATATCACCAATTTTACGGGCAACAGTATGATTCGATACAGATATGGAGTGCAATTTTTTGGCAAAATCATCCCCTAATATAGTTTCTACAATCTCAATTGCAGCTGGCAGAATAAGGTCTTCACCGATATTGTGAAGAGCAGTATAGTTATACTGCTATAATACTGTATAATATCGTTAATTGCAGATAACAAGCAAATTACAATATACACATTCACGGTAGTGGTAGAAGGATCGACTATACCGATATCGGTGGGATGCAACATTTATTCCACGCAGACGTTCTAGAATATTCGTGACAAATCTATGCATTAATATTTTTAATATTGAATTGATATGATATATTTGAAAATTAGAATTGATATATGTATTTTGTGATTATGTAAACTAAATTAAACAGAAACTAATATAACGATTGCAGCACGATCTTAGTGAAAATGATTGTACGGGAGAGTGGAGGCGCGATGAAAATTGTGATCGAAAAGTGGGTCGCAAATACTAAAAGGTTGAGAAACACTGCGCTATATCGAGAATGGTTGATGAAAAATGTTGATTGGAATCAAAGGATTAAGTGGAGTAAAATAATAAAATAAATCATCAAAGTATTGAAACTATGTTTAGCAAATATTATTAAATATACATAAGAGTGGATTAAGATAATGATTTCATAATTGAAAAGGTTAGTCTGTTACTGTATAGTAGTTAATAATTATGAATTATAATTTTTACATTTTTTTTTCTAAAATACTCCAAAATTTAATCTAATTCAGCTCAGTAGATTATGAGAAAAATAATTAAAAATACTAATTTTAAAAGAAGTTTCCTCAAACATGTAAAAAAAAAAATTTTTCGAAAAAAAAAGAAAAAAGAACCGACTTCAAAACTGGACACAAGATCTATTTAAGAGATATAAATATTTTTTCTTGCAATAGTTAATTATTAAGTAACAAACCAATCTGAACGGTACAACAAGTTAATATTTTTTGACGTCGTTGCCAAGCCACCAAGAGAGGAGCACAATTCATTCTTTTCAACTATTAAGTTGTTTTAAGTCTTCAAAATTCTCAAGTTGTGGAGAAACTTGGCACCGTCATTAAAAAATATCAACTTATTGTACTGTTCAGGTTGATTTGGAATAGTTACTAATGTTACTTAATAATTTACTTTTATTAAAAAAAATATTTCTATCTCTTTAGTTGTTTTTGTGCACAGTTTTTGTGCACAGGACTCTTCACCACTTCCCTAATTATGACATAAAAATTGTAGCGGGTGACCTAAATGCAGAAGTAGGAATTGAAAGATGATATCCCACTATCGGAGCTCATAGTTTCTATTGAAGAATCTATTGATAACGGTCAGAGGCTGGTAAATCTGGCAGATGCCTGCGGTCTTGTGATAGGTGGCACTATATTCCCTCACAAAGATACCTGAAATCCTCCTGATGGCGAGACTATTAATCAGATCGACCCCTTTGTGATAAGTACTCGAAGTAAGAGCAATTTGCTTGACGTCCGTGCATTAAGAACGTCGATTCCGACCACCAACGTACTTATACGGCAAAGACCTTAGGCTCGTCCTAGAGACCGCATATCTCTCATCATAGCACAACCAACTACAAGGATCAAGAGAAACTAAAGGACGAGGAAACCAGCTTTCGATACGAGGAGCGCCTGAGTCTAGTTCTGAGAGAAATAGAAAGCCAGAGTAGAGAGAGAGAGAGAGTGGATGACAAATGGGAATCAATTGGGAAGGTCATGTCTGAAGAAGTTCGTACAACCCTTGGACCATACGAACAACAACCCTGGAACCCTTGGTTTGATGAGGAAAGCACTCGGGCCACTGCCTATAAGAAAAAGGTGTACAGAGCAATGCTGCAACACTGTACCGGAGGTTTAACTGACGAGTATCGCCGTAGAAGAAGGCTGGAGAAACACACCCACCAGATGAAGAAGAGGCAATGGCGTGGCAAACAGTTGGAGGATATTGTAGCATTAAGAAAAATTAATTTGCCCGGAACTTCTACCGAAAAATTAACCAGGGTAGAAAACCCTTTAAGCCCCAGCTAACTGTCTGGCTGAGGATGGGTCACTCCTGAATGATGAAAGAAGTATTCTGCGCCGATGGCATCAGTACTTCAAGGAGCTTCTGAATGAAGAACAGCAGTAGGTGGAACACATATTAGAGAGGCCACTCCTAATTGAGTATCTTCAACCCCCAGAAGAAGATGAGATCATATTAGCGATATCCAAATTGAAAAACAATGAAAGACTGGCATGGATGGATTAGCAGCAGAACTCTTCAAGCATGATGGACCAGAGCTTGTTAAGGCTTTACAGGATCTTTTAATAGAAATATGGTTAAGGTAGGCTATTCTGGCGGACTGGTATAAGACCATGATATGTCCTATCCATAAGAAGGGGAACCAGCAGGAATGTACAAGTTTTAGAGGTATATCGGTTCTCCCAGTAGCTTATAAGCTCTTTTCCATAATCCTATGTGAGCACCTTCTACCATTTGTAGAACGGAACATCGGGAACTATCAGTGTGGCTTCCGAAAGAGGAAATCAACGGTAGACCAAATTTTCAGCAAATATTAGAGAACGGCCACGAATATAAGACAATATCAACACAATACCTATTTGTTGATTTTAGAAGTGCCTATGATAGTGTTGACTGAATCCAGCTCTCTCAGTCGATGAGAGAATTTGGAGTCTCGAGTAAATTGGTGTGAATCTGCCAAGTTTGAATCAGATTGAATGCTACATTAGAGTTTAAGCTGTAATCATTGAACCCCTCACATCTAGCAAAGACCTGCGGCAGGGTGATGCGCTGGCCTGCCTCCTCTTCAATATAGCTCTAGAGAAAGAAGTAAGGGACTCCTCCAAACAAACTTCTGGCACCATATTTAATCGTTCTGTACAGCTGCTCGGTTATTTCGACGATCTAGGCGTTATCGGAAGGTCATTCCAGGCTGTACGAGATGCTTTCCTTGCCTTTGAGAGAGCTACAAAACGAATGGGACTGGCTGTTAATGCCTCCGAAACGAAGTACATTGTCATGGGGCAGGAGATAGAACCTGGTGAAGAAGTGAAAATTGGAGAGTATAAGTTCGAGAGGGTAAACAAGTAAAGCTGAGATGTCAAGCTAATGTACGTTATATCGTGTTCAAAGAAATTAAATGCCGCATCTCAAAATCAAACCGAGCGTTCTTCGGACTGTGGCAACACCTCAGGAGCAATTTTGTATCTCGAGTAACAAAGGTCCAAAAAACTTAATCCGGCCTTTCCAATGGCTCGTAGACAAAGACAGTGTCTAAGGCTGATGAACTTCTAATCCACGAGAGAAGGATGCTTCGATGCATCTACGGTGGAATCCTACGTGGTCAGGAGTGGCGCAGGAGAACAAATGCAGAGGTCAACACCTTGTATCAGGAGCCAGATATTGTGAAGTGTGTTCGTCTGGGAAGACTGAGATGGACTAGACATCTAGCCAAGATGAAGATGGTGCAATGAAAACCCTCTGATGTCATAAACGGGACCAAACGCAGAGAACGACCAAGATTGCGCTGGTAGGATGGAGTTGCACATGACACACGTGCACTTCTTGGAGACCGGAACTGGAGGGTGGTGGACATTGGGCCCGGACAAATGGCGAAAACTGAACCGGAAGGCCTAGACTCAGAAATGTATTGTTGAGCCGTTGAATGAATATGTTTATTAACTGCCCATTGTGTCCCATTATTGGGAAAATGACTGTATATAGAATGTATATAGAACCACCCCTTTTTGCTATTTCATGTTACATCACGTGCATTCTCATGATTGCATAATATAATATAAATTGCAAATACTTGAAAAACTAAAATACTCTATTTCTAGAAGTTTTCATTGGATCCTGGTCAAATGTATATAGAATCACCCCCAAGGTGGTTACCTTTTTGATTAAAAAAAGAATTATAGTAAGTGGTTTAAGCATCACGAAGTTATGAGAGAACATATATAAAAACAGAGTTTTCATCAGATTCTGATAAAATGTATAAAGGACCACTCTGGCGGTGTACCCTTTTGATTAAAAAAATAATCAAATAAATCGGTTCTAGAAAGGCAAAGATATGCCTGGACATATACAGAACATAATATCAAACTGATAACCTGCTTTTGGAAATCGGTTAAAATTTTATATATATATATATATATATATATTTTTTCGGTTGGCTCTATAGACCCTGTAGATCTTCAGCCGCGGTATGTGGTGTTCTTACAGACATTTATTGCTTGCGGGAACACAGACAGCCTAAAGGGGGTCACCCAACTTCACGTTGCTGCGAACCATGGTTTCCATGGTGCAGCGGCAGGCTGCCCATTGCTCCATAAACGGTCCCTTTGGGGCCAATTCGGCAGTGTTCTTCCCACCGACTCACTCGGGTTCAAGGACAGTGGCAAATCTGTCTAGCTCCATGGATTATGGCTGTTCGGAGTCAGCAGGTGCACGAGGACCTATATTTGATTCTCCGAGATAGACCAAACCTCCGGGCGGCTATTTTATGTCCTGGAAAACCACAACGCGATTCACAATTATGGTTCACGGGGTAGGGTCATCACTCCTATGCCCGGTCTGTGTGAGCAGCAGTAGACTGACGGGTCTCACATACCCGGGGGGAGGGGTGATAAATTTCTGGAATTATTACTTTAATTAAATTAAAGTAGTGCCGATGCCGGGATTCGAACGCACAACCTTTGGGTTTGTGAGTAGGTGTATAATATATATATAAATATATATATATATATATATATATATATATATATATATATATATATATATATACATATATCATTTGTATATTATCAGAATTTATAGGTGTACTGTACTATGATCCTGTATCATGCATAATATATGCATATTTAATATATCGTACATCCTGAATGAATGACGAATGAGGCACAACTCAAATGTCAAAAGTTTTAATAGTTGGACCGCTATCATCCCAAAGAGTAGCCAACCCTAAAATATCATGCCAAAACAATAGATACTCCAGTGTGTGATCCTCCAGCAACATATGTTAGATGAAACACTCCGGGGGTTTCAATGTATCGATGTTTCAATGTATTCAATGTAACTGTACCTAATACCTAATAATTTAATATTTTTTAATTATTTCCCTGATAATAGTGATCACTAACAGATGGTGTTTGGGAAAAATCCGATAGCAATAAGTTTATTCTTTTATTCTCTACGAGACATATCGATTCATATTCAATACTTTATTTCAAGATGGTGCATTACCTTTCAATGAATTCGATGAATTAATAATGTAGATGTAATTCAAGGGGAAGATGGCTGGGAGTTGCAGTCAAAGAAAAAAGTACACTGATAGGTAAACTTATTTTTAATGTGTGTCGACGTTTTGGCCTAAGTTGCAGATTAACGTCAGAACTAAAATAGATTACAACCACGATACTTCATGGTTGTAATCTATTTTAGCTCTGAATAAAGTGGAAGTATAATAGTATAAAAATATACGAGGAAATATGGAGAGATAGATGCAAACAGATAATATATAAGTATGAAAATATGTGGAAATAAATAATAAAAGTATTTCTATTTGATTGAATTATTAATAATCCCCTTATTAATTAAAACTTAAATGAGGTATGAAAGGCTTAAACTAATATTTTGAAAACAACAATATTTCCCTAAAAACCGGCCATAAATAGGAAAGGATATAGTGACTAGAAAAATGCATTTAACGTATGACCTATAACTTAAGAGTGAGACATAATTTTCCATTAAACCACCATATAAGTATATATGGAAGAGAGTGCACCAGTAAACTATCCGAGATAAAACCCTGCTGGACCGTCAGACACTAATTCTGTTATAGGGACAAGCAAAACCTATTAATTCAATTCAATTTACTTGTAGAGAGAGAGGAACGAGAAGAAACTGCCAGTAGATACCGATCTCTTCAACATTTACATCGCAAACGTTCCAAACTTCCAATTTATAATAAAATGCTCATATAAATTACAATTATATTCGAGAATGTAATCGAATTCCTACCAAATATACTCCTTATAATACAAAATCTTTCGAAGAATCCTTAAGGCTACCTGAAGGACAAAAGGGAAAAACGATCAGCGTCACATTTTATATTTTTTGTTTAAGCCAATAAAATAGAATAACCTATCCTTTCATTCTAACAGTACTGCGTATCAGTTTCTTTGAAACACATATGACTCTGTTCATTTTATCAAATGAATGAATAGTTGTATGGAAAGCTTTCATTAAACCCCAGCAGATGGTACTGATAGCTCAAATTTGAAAAAACAAAATGGACTCTGATCGGTTTTTTTTCCTGCACCCTTCATTTATTATGTCGCAAAATAAATTATCCATAAAGACCTTAATATTCCATATCTTACAAATTTGGCCGGAATAGTTATACCTTCTTTAATAATAAGCTCCAAACTCTCACAGACCCACAACTTCGAAACCTGCCATCCTATTCTATTTTTGGTAATCCTCCTGAAAAGAAGACTAACTTTGAAACATCATTCCCAAGGCGTCGTCTCATACAGTAAACACTTTTCTCTTGCATGAAAAATAATCAATAATTATATAAATTCCATTTTTATATATTTTTATTTGTATCGATTATATTAACTTATCTTTGTGCAATTGTACAATTTATTTATTTATTTCCTTCGCAATCCTTGCCTCTCGGAAGCCCGTAGGCTTCAGAAGCAATGCCTGCCATCACTACCAATAAGTATTTTTCATTTTTTCTTTAATTCTTCTTTCATTCTGTTTTTAATTCTTCATTTTTTGTTCTTACCCGACGGAATGTTTCTTTCATTATAACGTTTTCTTTCAGTGTGTAACAAGTTCCCAAGAGATATCTTCGTGTTCCATGACACAATTAGAACTGCCTATGTCACTAGGTAAAGCATTGGAAATCGTAGGTTTCGTCATTTTAAGAGAAAGAACCCGATTAACTTATATCTTCTCCAGCTTCAAACTTGTTCAGCTCAGAAATGGAGAGGGAAATAAGTATTTCACATTCAATTTTAACACTTAAAACAAGTAATAAAATTGTTTAACTATAGCGGAAAAAAATCGCGTTTATAACCTTTATCACTAAGCCATATTCTCTGTTTTAAATGTTAATATAACTTTTTGATGTAAGTTTATTACGACCTTCAAGTAAAGACCCCTTCCAATTTTAACCAAAATCTAATATGTTATTTTAATCAATATTCGAATTACAAATATCAAATTTGAGAAATTTTTCATTAGATTTTAATATAATTTTTTATAGAAAACAATTACGACCTTCAAGTTAAATACCACTTCCGGTGATCATGTAGGGAGATTCAGAACTAGATTTTACAAGATTCCAAATATGAAATTCCAACATTCTACGTCTAACCGTTTTAACGGCTAACGAACGTACGTACATACGTCACGACGAAACTAGTCAAAATAGATTCAGGGATGGAAAAATTGGATATGTCGGTTAAAATCTGAAAACTGAAAATTTTCGCGATTACAATACTTACTTTACTTCGTTCAGTATTTTTCATTCATATTTTTACTAACTCTAACCCCCCTTCCAAAAAAGAAATAATTATAATAATTGGGTTACCGTGAATTTTGTTTTATAATTTCAAATAGGATTAAACAGGGTCTTCAGAAATAAAAATAAAAATTTCCAGAAAGTTAAAAAAGGAAGAAATGAATTGCACAACACAATTTTATTTTATTTTTTTTGCGAAGAAGCATATGTGTGTACCAAATTTAACTAAATTTCCTCATTACGGAGTATGCTCAGAAGAGATTTTGGCAACGCTAAATTTATTAAAAATAAATAAATAACTACTATGTATATAACCCCATATTATAACGTTATCCGTCCAGAAGGTACGAAATTTACTTTTATACCTTCTTAAACACACTTGTTGATGTTAGTCAAGTTGACGACTATGAATATTGAAGCTTGGTGCGTGAGTCGTCTGCGTGAGGTGCCTTCCACACCCGAACGAAACACAAGACTCTTCTGACAAAACCGTAATTCACTTTCTGTGTGTACGCATAGATACAAGGGACTTTCTGTATGTTGACATTTACAGATGCATGGAACAGAATGGGACCCCACCAAGCTTCCATATTCATAGACTTCAACCTTGATTAACAACCCGCAAATGTGTGTTAGTACATCCTAGTCCCATAGGACAGATGAAATTATAAGATTGGTAGGATTATTTCCGTTTTTTTTTAGATTTTTTTCTTAAATTAATTAATTAATTAATTTTTAAATTATTATTTAAAAAAAAATGTTTTTAGTTTTTCAAGTATTGCCGATTTATATTTTAATGTATAAATTGCCAATACTTGAAAACTGAAAACATTAAAAAAAATAATTTAATTTAAGAAAAACTCTGCTACGGAAATAATTCTACCTGTTTTATATCCCCATCATTTCTAAGGAATAATCATATTATGACCATGAAGTTACATATGATATAGGTAATATAAATCATCAACAAAAAGCTGAGGATGCTTAAAATGTAATAACATTATTTTTCTAATTATTTTGCTCTAAAATTGCTTTAAAACATTTGCGGTATCTCACAACGGGAGGGCACAGTCAATGTGCTGAAAATTTCAACCTAATTTTTTGTGGTGATTCAAAAACCAAAAATATCGGCCATAAGAGCAGAGAAAAAAAATTAAACACGCTGAAACTGCTTTATATTTTTATCTTGAGTTTGGAAAATGATATCGACGTTATTTTTCTACCAAACCATTTGATTTTCAGCGCATATAAAAAGAAAAATAGAAAATTAAAAAAAAAGTATTGCTTTTTGGTCAAATAAATTAAAAAAAAAATGTTTAAATCTAAAGAGTAAAGTAGTATTATGGATTTATTTACACCAAAAATTATGGCATATTTTGATTTAGCGCACCAAAAAACCTTTATGTTGAAAATATCATCGAAAACAAAAAAAAAAAAATTCAGTTTCCAGGGGATTCAAAATTTGTAAGCCACGAAATTACGGTTCGATTTGAAGTTATGTATTTCGTCTTCAGTCCAATTTCGATTTTCTTGGACTCGTTGGATAGAGTGAAAATTCTTGTTCACAATTTTTAGATTCGACCGAAAATTTGGATTTAGGGGTTTTTCAGATTCCTAAAACCAAATCTGACGACAGTATTGAATTAAAAAAATCGGTTAATATACTTCACTCCGTAGAGAAATAGCGTTTTCATTACATACGAATAAATAGAACCTTGAAATAGCGATACAATTTAATTATTTCATTTAAAAAATAAATATTTGGATTACAAATAATGTTTCTGCAGTACTTATAACAATTTAAACCTGGCCTTAAATGTGTAAATTAAATTTCAATTTACTAAGACATTCTGAGTAAGGCAATTTATATATAAGGAAAAAAGAAATTTCCATATTTCCAACGAGTCCAAGAAAATCGAAATCGGATAAACTGAAAACGAAATACATAACTTCAAATCGAAACGTAATTTCATGGCTTACAAATTTTGAACTCCCTCGAAACCGAAAACGAAATAATTTTTTTTTAGATGGTATTTTCAACAAAAAAGGTTCATTGGTGAGCTGAATGAAAATCTGTCATAATTTTGGGTGTGAAAAAATCTATAAGGCTAGTTAACCCGATAATTTAAACATGTTTTACAAATTATTTTACAAAAAAAGCAATAATTGTTTTAAGTTTGTATTTTTTCTTTAATATACGCTGAAAAATAAATGCTTTGGTAGAAAAATAACTTCGATATCGTTTTTCAAACTCGAGATATAAAATAAAGCAGTTTAAGGGAGTTTTATTTTTTTTTCTCGACTCCCAAGGTCGAGATTGGAACGAACGCCGACATATATGTCCAATATTTTTGGATGTAGAATCACTACAAAAAATTTGGTTGAAATCGATGATCCATTGACAATACTCTCCCCTTGTTAGTAATTTGATCCATCAAACTTAAAAATCAGTTGAACCGTTAGCTCAAAATGTATACACAAAATATGAAATTAATTCAACAACTTTTTTTTAAAATTAATAAGCATGGTCCGAATTTCCGTAACTGAATAATACCTAGGAATGATTTTCCGCCAAAGTGTTTCAAGTCCGCTAAAAACAAAGATCGTGACCAAATAATATTTATTTTCGATATTTAAAAAAATATATATATCGAAGTCGTTTTTTGAAAAAGGCTTAAGCGGCAAAAATTCGAAATTTAGGATTCAATTTATTACGGGACGTAAACACCACCTCTATCGATTCTCTCTCACGATATTTCGGAAAACAAATCGGTAATGGTCTCTCTGTCGTCACTCTGGCCTAAAACCAGTGCTAGAATCCTTAAAAATATATTCTAATTATAAAGGTTTTGCCACCTTAATGAACTCCTAATTTATATAATAAAGATTAAAATTTAAAAAAAAAAATTATTTGGGGAAAATTATTTTCCGTGTTTCCTGTAAAATTTGCTAAATGGCGCTTACGCCATTTTTAAAAAACGAAGTCGATATGAACATTTGAATATACCTATGAACATTCTATTCTGCGGCCCATTATATTTTATAAAATAAATATGTACCAATTTTTTTAAAAAGTCAATCAGGTCATCAAATTCAAAAAACAGAGGGAGGGAATTTACCTCCAATGTATTTATATGATTGCGATATTTCTGGTTATTAATTATTTTATTATATATAATTGATATTATACTGCCTTGTTTTTTTTAAATATAAAAAGTCTTATTTATTTAGGTATTTAATTTTCCAGAGGCGTTGCGCGAGCTCCGACAGTGAGAGCGCATGGACAGTGGATTGCAGCCTGTTGCTGATGCCTCAGTCGGCCGACCTGCCCCGCGCTGCTTGCTTCGGTGAGTATACTCCACTCTCTAGCTAGATCGTCGGCGAGTCCATAGACGTGTCCATCCTTGAAAAATATAATATTGAAGGAATAATTCTTCAGCTTGCAAATGACAAGTTTGTATCTTAAAAAAATATAAATAAAATATATCTTGAACATTGGTAGGTATTCATGAAACAAAAAAAAAACCTTAGGTTCACAATTATTCTTTAAATTTAAATTTCAAATAAGCAAAATAATAAATAATAAAATCCTTGTTAATAATTGCTATCATAACGCATTCCTTAACCCCTCTTTTTTTTAATATAATATTTTTTAATAAAACTTTTGTCATCAATTAAAATAATTAAAGAATTATATACATTTTAAAATTCTGAATCTCTACGAATACTTTATGAATTATGGAGATTTCTTATTTGTTTTCCATTAAAATTTTGTTTATACCAGTAAAATTTTGCTCATTAATACCTGTTATTAGTACTATTTAAAATATATACTCATAATATATATTTTCATGATTAAATGGCGTAATTGTGATTGGGTGGGTATAAGGGTTGGTGAGATATTAATCCTAATCCGCATAAGTTTTATAGATTCCCTAGTGTAAATAAATTATTAAGTGAAAATAATATAACAAATAATGCTTTCAAAATATATTTATTTTAAAACTTTTATTTTTATTATTATAAATTATTCCATTATATTGATAATGGAAATAAAAAAAAAAATATTACTTAATTTTTTTTATTTAATAATTGGTTTCGGAAAACGAACCAACAATTTTTTCCTCGAGTCCTATGCATCTGACCATAAGGAAACAAAAACAAATACTGGAATAAATAATTCAAAATTAATCATTCTCAATGAAAACAACTCTATACTTCATTATGTCTTCCTGCAGAAACGTTCTTTAATATCCATATGTTTTGAGTTGCTTAAATATTGATTATAATATAATAATTTCATATTGATATAAAATAAGAACTAATTAATATTTAAAAATATCTTAGAGTAATTATTTCAAGCTGTTAGTAATAGAATCCAAAATTGCTAGACTTAATTTTATTTGTTTGGACGCACGGCGGCTTTTCAGATAACACGATCACAATTTACTCCAAAACACAAATAAAACATGGTCGGAAAGCTTCATAACTGCTATGATTTATAATAATCGATTATTTTAGTAATATCAATAGCCTAAAATTAAATCGATATTCTTGTAGTTTTGAACTTATGCATCTTTGCATATACACTAGTTCATAAAGGGTTAAAATCATTTAATTTTCTTTCGATTTTTTACAGAAAAATTAATAATTAGAAGCTAAAAAAAATAAAACTATATTTTAGATGCTAGGTTATAAACCACGGCATCTGCATTTTTTGTGAATTTCTAGTTTTTGGTAAGAAATGATTCCTTTGGCTGATTCCACAGGTTGTTGAAAGAATATGCTGGAAGTTTGTTAAAAAACATTTTAACATTGTAAAAGTTTTAATTTTGTCAATTACCATTTTTTACGAGAGATTTTAAAGATTTTAAATCACTTTAAGAGCTCTTATTTTTATTTTATTCATTTATTTATTTTTGAATTGATAACATAAAATTAAATTTGGTGACATAATTATCAATAATTATCATATAAATGATACTTATTAAAGTCTGAAGTGCATATTATTACAGGGTTACGTTACTCAAAAATGTATATAAAATTAAAAAAAAAAACATAATTGTTCTTCTTTGTTAGTTTTTTATTTCTATTAATTTATATTCTACAAAATTTGTAAATATATGATTAAAATAAATATATATTTCGAAAAAACATGAACATGAAACAATATTTGATAATAGATTAACTGTTTTTGATTTATCAACATGTATCCAAACGCTGTTTTTTTGTGTGTGTTTTTTTCCTAGCACCCAAAGGCCATTAAACATGTGTTTGATTACAGTGTATTGGAAATAATTCATACAGAAGATAAAGATTTTTGAAGCATTTCTCGTCTAATTTTAATTTTATAAATCTTATACGACGTAAATGTAATATGAACTGAGATGACTAAAATATATATATATATACATATATATATATATATATATATATATATATATATATATATATATATATATATATATGTATTTTTTTTAAAGTATAAATTTGTATTAAATAAAAATTAAAAAAGGCCAATTGGACACCAATATATCTTTTATTCAAAATTTGACGCTTCGGTCATATTGAGCCGTTTTCAAGTTTTCCATGTAACACACCTTAAATTTTTTAATTGAACATTAAAAACATGTCTTGTCATTTTTTGTTTTTTGTATTATTCACAAAGAGGAAAATGAATAATAAAAAAATATAAATAAAATAACAAGACATGTTTTTTCATGTCCAATTAAAAAAATATAAGGTGCGTTACATGGAAGACTTGATAATGGCTCAAGATGGCCGAATTTAGAATAAGAGATATATTGGAGTCCAATTTGCCTGTTTTAATTTTTAATTTCAATGTTAAATGGCACCATATAATACAAACGCTACTAGAAGATAAATTTTTAGACAATATTATTTTTTCATGATTAATATTCTAAAAATTACAATCTATGAGATAGTGCTGGGTTCCGATAACATATAAAACAAACAGTAAAAATTGCTTTATGTTATTTCTATGACGATGCTTCAGCTTACTTTGTATACCAGTGGTTCACAACTGGTGATCTGCGAGAACCTCAGTGTTCCCGGGAGAACCCGACAGCACCTTCTGGTTTTTTTTTTTTTTGAGGACTTATTGTTACCACTGTTTTGCCTTTCCTCAGGTTGAGTGCTGGTTGAAAAGTTTTAAGAAGTACCTAAATGCATTATAAAAGTTTCCTCAAAACGAACTTTTAAGCATCCTAATCCCCAAGTTGGGTGTGGCGGTTATACATCTGGTTCAATTTCTGGCATAGTGGTCCTACCTAGCATAGCTGTACGGGTTGGGAACCACTTTACATTTTCTCCTACATTTAATCTACGATAGACAGTGTACACGTAAATAAAATTTAATAAATAATCCTGCGAATAATAAATAAAACAGTTGATAGTATTTTCAATATTTTGAGTCAGTAATCAGCCGACTGAATTGTGAACTCCTTTGTTCTTCAGAAGCATATAATATTTAATATGATAACAGGTATGAGAGACCGTTATGATCACATTAGACGTTTCAAACAGCATTATACATTTATTTTACCAATTTAATGGAATGCAACCACTGATTATTGAAGACATGAATGGATGACGTTGTTATATAACAAATTTAAAGTTTTAAGAAAATGACATACATTTTTTTATTTAATTTTTTAAAGATATCTAATCCATTGATAAATCATACGATTGGCCAAGAATTATGAATTGTTAGAGTTACTAGGCGTAGATTAGCACACAACACTTTCATTTGTAAGAAAAAATTAATTTAAAAAAAATTGTTTCATAGTGATTTCATCCCCAATCGTGTCTTGAGTTCTTATTGCATTCATCTATGAAGATGGCTTTAATTCTGGGGACGCTTGACTGGTTTACGAACTTTAAACCATAGAAAATTTCAACTTGAGAGGTTAAACATTTTGATTTTGAGTTTTATTTCCACTCCATATAGTAAAAAGTATTTAAAACATTTCCTTCTAACATTGTCTGCTGTGTGGACTGATCAGTATGCTCTGTGGACTGATCAGTATGCTGTGTGGACTGATCAGTATGCTGTGTGGACTGATCAGTATGCTGTGTGGACTGATCAATATGCTGTGTGGACTGATCAATATGCTGTGTGGACTGATCAGTATGCTTTGTGGATTGGCTGCTCAACACAGTTGAGCAACAAATAGAAAACTGCCTCTGATGCTTTGTTAGTTATAAGGAATTTTTCCGTTTATTTTCTGTTTAAAATATTTTTTAAATATGGGAAAATATATAAAAATCGAGCTATTGATACAGAAGAAAGAAAAGAAAATTCATTTCCGTCTGAAAGAAATTGAAGTGATAGGTACAATTAATATAGCTAATGATTTTTTTTTTGCTATTTGGTGGAAATGAAGATTTCATTTCATAAATAAACACGAAAATGGCGACTGAAAAGTATTATCTTCATATCATGGTAATTATTTTTTTATTTGTTTTGTTTTATTCATTTTAAATTTGCTTTTAAATGGCAACAAATACATTGCATCATTGCGACTTAGAGAAATATATATTTAAGAAGTCTGAATAATATTATTTTGTTTGATATAAATGTTTCTAATTATAAAATTTCTAATTTTTGTAAGTTTATTTAGTTAGTTGAAGTATAGTTAAATTTAGTTTAACTAAGTTTATGCTCAGTACAATTTATTTTATATTCAGGTATCTCTCATATTTTCTACTTATATTGTGCTCATTTTTCATTTTTGATGTACAATTTATATAAAACCTAACTAACATTGATTGGGTCAGACTCCAAGGCTACGCTGTATTATAAACCAATAAAAAAAAATAATGATAATAAAAAAAAAAAAATTTTAATTGGTTACAATAACTGTAAGATCTGCCAATTTATGAATATAAATAAACATAACCCAGGAGTACAAATTTATGAATGAATGAATAAAAATTAATTAATAAATGGATGAATGAAAAAATTATTTTTTTCTGGAATAAAGTCCCCTAAGCATTATAACGAAGAGCAGTGTAACAGCGTTTTTCTGGCTTAATTATAATAACAGTGTACTTGCTGAATTATATAATTGTAATTGTTATTCATCGAAATACACACATTTTACATCAATGAGGTTTAATTATGGAATAGGTGAAAGAATAAGTGTTTAAGTTGTTTAAAGGAAAGTGTGGAGGAAGATTGGCGAATAGAGACGGGTAAATTCCAGAAGAAGGTGGCTCAAATGACGACGAGATTTTCTGAAGGAGGCAGTTTCATAAGAAGGAATATATAAGTCACTGGATTGAGATTTTGTATTTCGAGAGTGAATAGAGGAACGTAGGGTGAGGAGACCGAGGATGTAGGCGGTTTTTGGTTCTAAGGGCATGGAAAAGAAAGACGCCAAGGAGATATTGCCGTCGGACAATAGGGAAAAGCCACTTCAATTCGGTGTACCAACAGGAGAGACGAGACAACCAGGGAAACCCTTAAATAAATCTTATGAAACAAAATAAAAATTTATTGTTATTCATCATATAAAACTTTTCAGTTTAAGATTTTTTAAAATAGTTTTAGACCAATAAACATGTCTTACCGATATCAAGAATTCACAAACATAAATATTTAAAAGAATAATACTATTCTGTATTTTTTCTATAAAATTAACATTGAATAATAGTGTTGTGGAAAATACTATACCGGTTCATTAAACATCATTCGTGAGCCGAAAAGGGTACTTTACTTGAAGGTCATAATAAGCTTACATCAAAAATTATATTTAAATTAAATACATAAATCATATGTTTCGGTAATGAAGGTTACAAAGGCAATTTGGTTTCCAATCTAATTAAAAATTTTTATTACTTGTTTTAAGTGTTAATATTTAGTGTAAAATACTGGTTTTCCTCCATTTGTGTGTGTATTTCTATAGAAGGATGTCGCGTCGCCGAGTGTTGTTTTTGAGATACTGCGATCTTCGGAAATAGTAACCAAATTCAGGATCACTTTTTGAGCAACCGATTTATATTTTAATAGGCGTACAAGGAAGTCATGTGTTGTCCACATCAGGTATTTTTATTTTGCCTTCGGTATAATGTCTCCATAACACTTAATATTTTTACTATATCTTCATAAATGACATATATATGGGCTTCCGAAACCTCTTACCGGACGCCATTTTAAATCGATACGGCGGATTGTTATGCTGTGTTCCAAGGATCGGTGACCGTGCTCTGATTCCAAATCTCAAAAAAATCGGTCCGATATTGTCGGAGAAAAACCGGACGGATTATTTTTATTAGATTTTTGGATCCTGCGCGTCTTGAAACGAAAAAAAAAAACTCAAATTTTCAGGAGGGTTTTTGTTTAATTTTTTATTGGTCGATCAAGAAGGTTCATTCTTGAAAAAAAATAAAATAAAACAATTCAAAATCATAAACGAATTTATATAAGCGAAGATGCTACAAAGAATTTGTATATCGGGCTTTGCAGCAAAAGTGCTAAGGAAAGTTGTATGAGCGGACAGATATTTTGCAATTATATTTAAGATTTGACTCCGACAAAAATTTTGATTGATTTCGTAGACGAAATGGGCAACGTATTTGATTATAGGAATTACAGGAGACGTACCGGATCATTTTTATGGATAAAGATGCAAAGTATCCTGTTTTACAATGCGAGTATTTGATTACGAGTGTTTTTTGTTTTTTAATATGATGACCTTGTAAAAGTATGATTTAAAAAAAATAAAGAAAGGATATATATCGTCGGTGTTCTGTAAAAGGGCGAATTCAACTAATCAGATATTGTAGGATTTTCGCCTTTTAGATTCATGTCCTCTACCAATACCTCTACCAATACCTCTACCAATACCTCTACCAATACCTCTACCAATAAAATGGCGAATCTGTGCCTTTCATATCTGTGCATCTCCCGATGTAATGACGACGAAAAAAACTTCACTTTCTAAAATGTCTTTTAAAATATATCCTCCTGACTAATAGTCAATTGTTGGGTTCACCCTTTTTACAGAACACCGACGATATGTGAATTTTAAAAATAAAAACCTGGGTTGTTTTTATTTAATTACATACATCAACATTCCCCAGAGAAAAATAAACAGTTTCTGTATTTAAAAAAAGCTTTAGTTTCCCGATCAAGCGAAATTACAAACATGATTGTGTTTACTTTTAAAAAATAATTTAAAATAAAAATATTAAAATGTAACGAAAATAATTTTCTTAATTTATTTTACCAATAATAATAAAAGGCTTAGCGAACCAGAAAGTTCGATGCCGATACCACCAATCTCTGTCTACAAACCTCGGTCAACCGCCTACCGTCCGAACCCAAATCCACAACATCACGCTTAACACAATCCTCCCACCTTCGTTTTGGTCTACCCCTCGGACATTTACCAGCAGGCTCAGCGTTTATTGACTTTTTAAGAATTCGTTCGTTACTGAGCCCAACAACTTCACAAGCCCATTTCAACCGTCGTAATGATATCACTTCGATTATATTGACAGAGAGCATGCTCCGAAATTCCGCGTTGTATAACCTACTGAATTCTCCAGTTTCTTATTTCCTTTTTCGGACCAAATACTTTACGCAATACCTTGTTTTCGAAGACCTAAAGGCGTTGTTCGTCCTTAATGGCTAGCGGCCATGTTTTACACCCGTACAGTACAGTAGTCAGGATAATAGTTTTTTATATTTTAACTTAAGTTTCTGGACAAAATGCGCGGCCTATGTAATGTTGAGACCGAAAAATAACTAGAGTTTCCCGCATTGAACCGCGCCTTTATTTCCTCTTGAATTTCGTTTTTTCTAGTAATCATAGACCCCAAAATCTTAAATTCCTCAACGTGTTCAAACCTATCTCCTCCTATATCTATATCATCAAAATCGCCGCGGTTTCTGTTGCTAACCATATATTTCGTCTTATCCGTATTTATTTCGAGACAAACCTCTTTATCGGCTTTCATCATCGGATTTCATCATATTACAACGTTGTTGTATTCAGTTTTATAGTTTCCGTCTCCTCATTTAGCAATACTGAATCATCCGCAAACTCAAGCATGGATATTTTACCACTCCGATCTAACCCCTTTCTAATGACATATTCTAGTGTTAAACTAAATAGGACAGGTGAAAGGGAATCGCCTTGTTTTAAACCCGAGCGAACTTCAAATTTCTCCGAAAAATAATAAACGATTCTAACTTTATTGATTGTTTCGGTCATACAAATCCCTACTAGATTTAATAACTTTTTCGGTATTCCCTTCTCAATAAAAACAGTCTCTGGCGATCAATAGAATCATAAGCCTTTTCGATATCGAAAAAACGCTGATGAATTACACCGTTGTATTCTAATTTTTTTTTAAATATTTGCCGTAAGGAAAATATTTGATCGATAATTGACCGGTTCCGTCAATAGCCGCATTGGTCGTCTCCGATAATTTTCTCGGCGTATTCCATGATTCGACTGGTTAGGATCAACGAGAATATTTTATAACATATCGAGAGGAGTGATATTCGGCGGTAGTTATTATAATCCGTCCTCGGTCCCTTTTTGTGAATCGGAATAAGTATAGATTCTTTCCATTCTTCAGACACTTTTCAGTTTCCCAGATTTTATTAACCAAAAGATGTATTTAGAAACTCCACCTTCACCGCACGCTTTTATTAATTCACTGAGAATATTATTGATTCCCGTTGCTTTATGAGATTTTAATTTCCCGATGGCTATTTCGACTTCCTCCTTACTCGATTCTTCAATTAACGGTTCAGCACTCTGATATTCAGGAGGAGGAGATTTGACTATTATTTTTCAAATTCCAAATACTTTCAAAGTGTTTTCTAAATTTATTCACAATGTTGCACGGATCGTCCAAGATATTGTTATTTCCATCTCTAATTCCATTTATTGCGGGTTCAAACCATTTACGCGATCTGTTTATACCATTGTGCATGTCTCTCTTTCATTATATTTTACCAATATAATATAATGTGTGTATATATATATATATATATATATATATATATATATATATATATATACTTACATTTTAGGCAATGAATATAATTTCATGAAACAACAATTATCAAAGCCAATAATCCCACAATGATCATTATTTCATCTTATTGTACATGTTTTCGAGTATTTCCTTTATTCATACACCAACTATAATGATGTATCTAAAACTAAAACTGCTTTTCTGAAAAAATGAGTTATTTAACAACATCAGATAAATAAATATACCATACTACCAAATATGCCAAACAATTAATTTATTGAAAATATAAAAGGAATAGCATTTTTTAATATAATGTAATGGATCAGTTTTATATACTAGTTTTATTTCTTTTTCATATTTTATACTTTTGTACTGAGTCCATTTATATGATGGAAGACGAATTCGCTAAATATAAATTTGAAATCTATTAAAAAAAAAATTATATTTATTTAAGAAAAAGCTAATTTAAATGATCTAACAGTGTTTAAAACGGACTTTATTGTGCTTTCTTTTTTAACGCTTTTATATCTATTAATTTTATTTTTTTTAAATATTTATTTCATTATTCACTTTTTAGTTTTTAAGACGCACAAAGGATTTTTTCGTCCGCATTGTGCTAAAGAGATGATATTAAATAAGTATTAAATTAGGAATTGATAAATTCTTTGCCTCTTCTATAATTTTATTTTTATTGAAAACTAGTTTCAAATGTTATACATTCATCTTCAGTTCTAAAAACACAAAAAATTCAAACATAGGCTTGATGGTTGGTATGGTATTAAATTAAATATAATATAAATTAGTATTATAAAACATTTAAGAATAATTAATTTAATTAAGACAAGAGATCAAATACATGTTGGCACTCACCAAGGTTAAAGTAGATAATTTATCAATTCCTAATTAGATTGATCTTTCTATACTATCATGCATAGGTCAACAGATCTATAAATATTGTCTAATACACTTCTAACGAATTGTTTGCAGGCTTATAAGATACGAGCATACCAAGATCCATAAAAATCAGCCGAATCGTATTACTAATCCATCATCACACTATCTCAGTAGCATCGTAATATTGCATTGCCATTGACTAATTTTATTTTATTTTTATTTTCATTGTGTAATTAAAAAAATTGTACCAAATTTCAGCTTGATCGGATAATAGGAAGTGCACTAAAATTCGATTTCAAGATTTGATTGACAGTAGTGAGAATAAATTAAAGCATTTAAAAAAATATAATCGCATATTGGCGAATTATCATTTGTAATTGAAATTTTAAATCATATTTAAAAAATAATAACGCTGCAAATTATTACACTATGGTTTATTATTCCCAAATAATTATATATGCAAAAATAAAATCATTTGGATTGAATATTTATTTGTTTTCAAGAATTTGGTATTATGTTTCCAAAATATTTGATATTTTTCCTCTATCCTCATAAATGTTCGAGATATGGAAGTATAAAATTCTTAATTAGTCGCCATTTTTGGAAAAAAAGTCTGATGGTAATGCCAAGTTCCAGTAACAAACATAGCAGTGTAGCAAACATAAAAAAATCGTGTAAGTAGTCTCGGAGAAAATCCGTAGACGTCCACTTTTGGATTTTTTTTTAAAACGATTTATGGATCCCAAATAATTATATATGCAAAAATATAATTATTTGTATTGAATATTTATTTGCTTTTAAGGCTTTGGTATTATGTTTCTAAAATTCTTTACATTTTTCCACTGTCTTCATAAATGGCCGAGATATGGAAGTATGACATCCCTAATCTGCCCACATTTAAGAAAAAAATGGCGGATGGTAATGTCAAATTCCAGGAGTAACATGGAAGGATTATATATATATATATATATATATATATATATATATATGTTAATTAGAGGAGATTTTTTTTTTATAATCGATTTTTGTATTCTACATATCTTGAAACATACAATCTCGAATATTGAGGAAGGGCCGAATTTTCGTTTTCTTGGTCGATTATAAAGGTTCATTATTGAAAATAATTAACCAAAAGTGGGATATCGAAATTCTGACATTCTCACCCATCAAAAAAATATGAGCGACAAAACAATGTCTTCAACAAAGTCTATTCTTGAACCTAGACCTGAGATTAGGATTCAGGCAGTGACTCGACAAGCAGTTCACTGAAGAAGTAGGCGCGTAGACATCTCGCTTCTATCCTTCATGAATTCATGCATTAATGTTGTTCCGCGGTGTTGGGAGGGGGGAGGGTGGAAAGAAAAATATGGAGGTGTTTTTGTAGTGAATAGGAATCTCACAATGTGCGGACTTTCGTCTATATCGATTTTTTCTCAACTGGTCTCTCATCCTTCCCTTCCACCAAAAAAACAAAATAAATTAAATTAATATTTATTCTTTAATCTTCTTTAATTATTTAATATTCATTAGTTAGGTTCTATGGTATTATACATTAATATTATATAATCATGAATTATGTACTTAGTCCATTCGCTGAATGATTATATAAATTCAATAGTTGAAGTATTCACTTTCTTTTTGACAGAAAACCCGTAAAATTATCTCTCATTCCAACCATTAACAAAAAAAACAACGACGTGAAAATGTCATTTTAGGTTAGTTTCCTGTTGACAGGTGTCAGCGGTGTTTTTATTTCTCTTCTCCATCATCATCAGAGAACATCTCTTGTTAGTTTTCTTTTATTATTCCTTTGAAACACTTTTAATTATTTGTTTCCAATATTATCTCAATCTTCTAGTTTATTCAAATTCGTCTATATTATCATGAACTTTTATTTTTTTTTTTGTCACCTTTTCACTATTTATTTCAAATCAACAAAGAAAAATAACTCTTTAATTTGAAGGTTTATCAACTAGGTACTATGAAATTAATATATTTGCTATTTTACGTGTACATGGTTCGACAATAATTATTTAGGTAAATGGCAGGAAATGAAATGTATATACAATAAAATTTCTAAACCGGGCCAAATATCCAACTCCATTACGAAATTGAGTTCCTTGCTACCTGAGAAACCTCCAGAAACAAGTGTGCACACGACATTTGGCGTCGCTACATCCATCTATTAACACACACATACACACATACATACTTGTTTCTGGAGGTCTCATTCCGTTATTATATGTCCTTTTCTTTCAGTAGGTAACTGGTTTCCAAGAGATTTCTTCATGTTCCGTGACAACACTAGAACTGTCAATATCACTACATAAAGCATTGGAAATCGACAGTTTCGATATTTTAAGCGGAAGAACCCACTTAACTTATATCTTATTCTCCTGCTGCAGACTTCTTCATCTCACAAATGGGGAGGAAAACCAATTCCAGGGAGGAAAAGTAATAAAAATGTTTAATTTGAGTGGAAACAAAATGGCTTTTGTGATTACAAAAGAGTTAAAGATTTTATTACCGAACAGTATGATTTCTGTATTTAATTTTAATATAATTTTAGATGTGTTTATTATGACCTTCAAGTAAAGTACCCTTTTTGGCTCACCAATTTTAACCAAAATCTAGTAAATACATTCATATTGATATAGAAGTCCTATTTACCAAATTTGAGATGTTTTACATTTTATTTTATTATAATTTTTTATGAAAGTCTAATATGACCTTTAAATAAAGTACCACTTCCGGTCTGCCAATGTTAACCAAAATTTATTATATTATGCATATTAATATGTAAATCTTGTATACCTAATTTGCATTATATTTTAATACAACATTTTTTGAAAATCAATACGGACCTTCAAGTAAAGTAACATTTCCGGTTATCATGTAGCGACCAAAAATAGAGGATCACAACTATATATTTAAGCAATCCTAGATACAAAATTTTAACATTCTACCGTTTTTGAGTTATTTTTGAGTTGACCAAAAAGGGAGGTTCACGACTAAATTTTACAAAAATCCTAAATGCAAAACAACAACTTTCTACAGCTAACCGTTTTGAGTTATGCGAGATACGAACGTACGTACGTACAGACAGACCATGACGAAATGAGTCAAAATGGATTCAGGGATGGTCAAAATGAATATTTCCGTTGAAACCTGAAAACCGAAAATTTTCGCGATTGCAAAACTTCCTTTATTTCGTACAAGGAAATATAATATCTGATGTGGGCAACACATATTACTGTAATATGTAAATTAATTTATAATTGTTAAATGTTAAGCATGTTTTAAATAATTTATTTGAATTCTACTTAAGTTGTTCTATATTACAGAGATTTACCCTCAAGATAGGGAAATATCAGGAAACATCGGCAAAAATTATTTTAAAAAATTTAATATAATAATAAGAATAATGGAAAAAATGCTCCACAGAGATTACATAATATTTAGAAAAAAAGTGTACTTGCTCGACTTTTTCTCAATAATTCATTAATTTGTCAGCTGAACGTGTTTTTGTTTTGTTTATTTTCACAATATCGACCAATTTAATTATATTAAAGTAGTGTTGAGCAATCTTGATCCGGTTGTTTTGTGGATAGCATAAAACTTGAAACTTAACTGTAGCTGAGCTTTAACTGCACCAGTGCAACCGGGAGTTGTGGCCATAAATTGAAGCGAGTTTAAATGAGGAGGCTAACTCTTACAGTAGCAAGGAACTCTATTTCGTAATGGAGTTGAATATTTGGCCCGGATTAGAAATTTTATTGTATATACATTTCATTTCCTGCCATTTACCTAAATGATAATTGTCGAACCATGTATACGTAAAATAGCAAATAAATTAATTGGCAGATTTATTAAATGGTTAACATTGGCAGACCGGAAGTGGTGCTTTATTTAAAGGTCATATTAAACTTTCATAAAAAATTATAATAAAATATAATGTAAAATATCTCAAATTAGGTAAATAGGACTTCTATATCAATATGAATGTATTTACTATATTTTGGTTAAAATTGGTGAGCCGAAAAGGGTACTTTACTTGAAGGTCATAATAAACTTACATCTAAAATTATATTAAAATTAAATACAGAAATCATATTGTTCGCTGATAAAGGTTACAAAAGCGATTTTGTTTCCACTCAAATTAAACATTATTATTACTTGTTTTAAGTGTTAAAATTGAGTGTAAAATACTGGTTTTCCTCCCCATTTGTGAGATGATCAAGTCTGCAGCAGGAGAATAAGATATAAGTTAAGTGGGTTCTTCCGCTTAAAATATTGAAACTGTCGATTTCCAATGCTTTATCTAGTGACAGTTCTAATGTTGTCACGGAACACGAAGAAATCTCTTGGAAACTATTTACCTAATGAAAGAAAACGACATATAATAACGGAATGAGATCTCCAGTAACTAGTGTGTGTGTCAATAGATGGATGTCGCGACTCCAAATGTCGTTTTTGAGATACTGCAATCTTCGGAAACAAGTAATTCAGGATCACTTTTCGAGCCACCGATTTATAGTATATTAGGCGTACTAGGAAGTCATGTGTTGTGCACATCAGATTTTAATTCGTAAATGTTTTATCAGCGCTCGCAATTTCAAAGAGTACACCTTCCTGCATCAGTTATTCAATTTCTATTGGGAGATCAAACTGTTCCAATTAATGAATTAATATATCTAAAAACTAAAGATATACAAGAAAAAAATTGTAAAATAATATTTAAAAAAACAACATAAGGAGAGTGAAAAAAAATTATAAAGTAATTTTAAATTAATTAAAGGAGTTAAGAAAGTTTTCACCAAGAAGAGACGGAGTAAGCTACTCAACTCCACCACCATCAATCACTGTAAAACATCCTTTTTATTGCGAGAGATATTGCGGTCGGTTCTGATGGCCTGGTCCTGTTATAGCTTTATGCCACATACTGCTATATCAATAACGGGGTCTGGGCTGTACTTATAATAAGGGCAAATATTGGTTTAAAATTTATTTTTTTCCTTCAAAGCTTAGTGAACAATCTTCTCCTTCAAATCTTAGTGATAAATGTTAATAAGAATTATATGCTTCGTCAGCATTCTCTTCTTGCAAGCACTAAGCCATCAGATGTACTGATATAATTCTATTATAGAAACTCGTTAACTGTTTCTTAATTCATTCAATACGACTACATATCGTCGTCCCCATGGTAAACTTGGGAATGCGAAAATCACTATTTTTCAGGAGAGCAACAATACTGTTTCATTCTTTTATGTATAAGGGTCAATTTCGATTATTTAAAATTTTATTGTTGGTTTTTTACTTCCTTGTACGAAGTAAAGGAAGTATTTTAATCGCGAAAATTTTCGGTTTTCAGATTTCGACGGAAATATCCATTAAGACCATCTCAGGGATTCAGGATCCATTTTGACTAGTTTCGTCGTGGCGTCTGTAAGTACGTACGTTCGTACGTTCGTATCTCGCATAACTCAAAAACGGTTAGCTGTAGAAAGTTTTTGTTTTGCATTTAGGATTTTTGTAAAATTTAGTCGTGAAGCTCCCTTTTTGGTCACTGCTTGATCACCGGAAGTGGTACTTTACTTGAAGGTCATAATTGATTTCCATCAAAAATTATATTAAAATACTATACAAAACTTTTCAAATTTAGTATTTATAATTTATATATTGATTTAAATAACATACTAGATTTTGGTCTAAATTGGAAAACCGGAAGCGGTACTTTACTTGAAGGTCATATTAGACTTTCATCAAAAATTATATTAAAATATAATGTAAATTATCTAAAATTTGGTAAATAGGGCTTTTATATCGATATGAATGTATTTAAAATTGGTGAGCCGAAAAGGGTACTTTACTTGAAGGTCATAAGAACCTTACATCAAAAATTATATTTAAATTAAATACATAAATCTACATAAATACATAAATATGTTTCGGTAATAAAGGCTAGAAACGCAATTTGGTTTCCAATCCAATTAAAAAAATGTATTACTTGTTTTAAGTGTTAAAATTGAAAGTAAAATACTGGTTTTCCTTCCCATTTGTGAGATCAACAAGTCTGCAACATGAGAATAAGATTCCAATTCCAATTAGTTAAGTGGGTTTTTCCACTAAAAATGTCGAAAATGTCGATTTCCAATGCTTTATCCAGTGATATTGACAGCTTTATTATTGTCACGGAACATGAAGAAATCTCTTGGAAACTAGTTACCTACTGAAGGAAAACGACATGTAATAACGGAATGAGACCTCTAGTAACAAGAGTGTGTGTCAATAGATGGATGTGGGGACGCCGAGTGTCAATCTTCGTTGTTTTTGAGATACTGCGATCTTCGGAAATAGTAACCAAATTCGGTGTCACTTTTTGAGCCACGGATTTGTAATTTTATAAGCGTACAAGGAAGTCATGTGTTGCCCACATCAGATATTTATTTCTATTATCTCATAGTTTCATGTGTAATTATTGTTTAACTTTATAATAGTATGCATATCCTTCACTTTAACATGGAAGCTTCAGACTTAAAGACGTCTTTCGTAAAAAATGTAACTGCAATTTCAGTACTTTCTAATGCCGTAACAGATTCGTAACTTTACTATGTGGCTGTATCAACCAAAATACAATTGAAAATAACAAAAACAAAAAATCTGCCTTCTCATTTCTTCACAATTTTCTTTTCCAGTTATCAATTTTTCTAATCTAATTCTAATGTAATTTATGCATAAAGAAAAAATAAATAGATTCCAATTTTCAGAGCTTTTGATTTTTCTGAGCATTATTTTGAAACACTATCCATCTAAAAAACGTCAGTTAAGTCGCAATTTCTATTGAGTTCAATAAGAAAAAACATTACGAAAGAAAAACAAGAGAATCAATAACAAATTATGCCCTAGCCCGAAACACTCATATCACTAATTGAAGTCTGAAAATTAAACATTACATGGATTTAAATTCATGAAAGGAAGTTAATAAAATTGAAATGGGACCATTTTTATCCTAATCCCCAACTTTCCTCTAGCTTTGGGTCGCATAGGAGCTTTTTTCGAAATAGGTTTACCAAGGGAAATAGGTTTACGCGTGCGAAAGTGAAAGTACTGGATGGAAGTGAAACTAACTGTATCAAAGCAAGTAGGCTATGATGGGCAGGACATGTATCAGAATGGAAGGTGAAATGATACAGAGAAAAATTTTGGAGGAGCACATCAGTTGGAAAAGAAGAAGAGAAAGACCAAGAAGCTGGTGTCCTATCAAAAATTAAAGGCGGTAATATTTTCTTTAAGAATATCAACATTAATTTTCTTCGTATCTGTTATATTTTTGAAGATAATCGCTATAAATGACAGAGTTGCAGAGATATAAAATTATTAATTGGCCGCCATTTTGGTCCGATATTTGGTATCTACGTATCTTGAAATGTAAAATCTCAAATTTTTATAGGGATTTAAATATTTTAGTTATCGGTTTTTTTATTGTTTTATTGTTATTTTATTTGTTATTGTAATTTATTATTATTGTTTATTTTTTCTTTAAATATATTTATTTCATTGCTTTTTATCCGTATCTTTTTATTTAGTTTTAATTTTTTCTAATGTTTTTGATGCTTAGGTGTGCGTTTCTAAAATGTGAACATTTGATTAGTTTTAGATTTTTTTTTTTGCATGTATAAAAAAGAGGAAGCTATTTCAATTTATTTCAAATTATGGAATGGTTGAGGGTCACCAGAGAAGAGAAATAAGGGATGGATTAGAGAGTCTATAGCAAATAAAGGGAAACAAAAAAACAGATTTAATATGTATTTAATAGGTAACGTAGTGATAAATACAATGTGTTTAGAGGTAAAATTAAAGAAAAAAAAATGTTATGAATATCATGTATAATATTATTGTATGTATGCTATCGATTGATTAGTATGCTGTATATGCAGCAAGGTATTTGGGCAGCATTGCTGTTATAAAGTATTTCTCCCTCATTGCCTATTACAAAGATTCATTATTGAAAATAATCAACCAAAAAAAGTATAGTAATCTCTAATCTTTAAAATTAGCTTATCCTATCCTCTTCTCCATGGATGGATAACTCGTCCTGAATACGACGAGTGCGATTATACTGCACGCTTTCGCAAGGCATTTATTCTTGAGTGGAAAAGCGATTAATTTGAACTGTGGTTCTGTATCTACTGAATGGAACTCTTAAGCGGAACAGTGGAACAGGAAGCCAGCAACAACAATTTCAAGCCATCACCACAACGGAGGCATTATGCGTACCAGTTCCAGAGATGCTCAATTTAATTATTCTATTCTATTGTTCTAGTATAAGCCTAGAGGGCTCCAGGGCTGTCACTCCAGCAAGAAGAGCTTGTGCTCGGATTCGATTGTTAATTTATTTATTTTAATTTATTATTTGTTTCTTGCGATTCCTAAAATGTGCAAATTTGGCTATTTTCAAATAAAAAAGAATAAAATTGTTTTAAAACCGAATTTCGGATAAGAAGGAGATTCACAATTCGACATATCATGTAAAATTAGAATCACAATTAGGACCACAATTTTTGATTTTGCTTGGAATGCTTCCAGTGCAATATTTCCGCATTACTGTTAGTGTACTAGTCACACATAATGACTTCCTTGAAACTATTATTGAAGAATTGCTTTATAAAGATAATAATAATGTTTTAATAATATTATTATTGAGTCAATTAGGAGGCTAAAAAGTATCAATATTTTCCTTCTGTATTATAATTGTTTGTTAAAATTGTAATTGTTAAAATGTTCTTTGTTCACAATTTTTCTTTATTATAGATAAACTCTAAAAGACTTTGTACTATTTTTTAAGAATATTAAATATTAAATTTTTCGAAAACAAAAAATGTAAGTAGTTTATGTTTTATAGAATTGAGTGACAGCAATAAAACTAAATAGACAAACTTCAAACGCATCTCCTGTGAAATTCTACTTTTTCGTATTCTTTTTCAAAATGAACGATATATTGGCATTCTATAATATATTGGCATTCTATAATATATTGGATAGGCTCCTATTGAATATATTTATGATATATTTTTTTTTCTTTATTCCGTGTACATTTTTTTATTATTTTGTATTTAGATTGATCATTATTTTTATTAATCCAGTTTGGTAAAAAACAAAAGGTCCTAAGCTCGTGGCCTGCTGATAAAATGTATTGTTTCTTTAAAAATGTTTTTTAATTGTTTCATGTTTTAAAATGAACTTAATTGAACTTGATCTGTATAGTCAAACTGCTTTATTGTTATTTAATTACTTTATTATTGCGTTAAATATAGTAATTAAGGCGTTGACATTGAAAAAATATTAAGTAAAATTTGACATGAAAAACCTATGATCTTTTTTTTTTCTAACATATATATACTATTTTTTAAATTTAGTAAATCTTTTCCACGCTATTGCCTTTGGAACTAAGCATTGTATGAGTGAAAAAAATACTTTTCGTCTCAATAAACAAAAAAGGATATGATCAGGTATTTATATATATTACAATTGAATTTGATTATACTTATGGCGATTAATAATTTTACAATATCATATAATATTTAGTACTTTTAGAAGTATTAAAAAAAATTAAATGTTATATTACATATAGAGAGACCGAAATTATATGAATGTCGATATTCTCTGGTGATTGTTAACATTCACCAAGTCATTTGAAGCAAGTCAGAAATATTGTATAAATTTCTACATTTCTCACTTTCACCATGGAAAGTCGACATTTAGCATGCCCAAATGGTCTATGGTGGTCTTATTATATAATATAAATATATTACTTACTAAATTGTGTAACTTCACTACTTACTAGGGAAGGCTAAGTACGGGGCATCACCGATTGGAATGATACTTTTTTTAGTGATATTAGTTCGATTGCGCCTTAGGAGCCGAGAAAAAAAATTTAATGTAATTCCAACAATTATTTATATTATTGTTTTCAGCCTTTGCTCTGCATGAATTTCAAAGTTCTTATGTACCAATCGATTTTTTTTTCTGAATAAAATAAGAAAAAAATATTGTCGATTGTATTAAATGAGTTTAAATGTACAAAAAAACGTTTGAATTAACGTAGGTCAAAAAAATATTTTAGGAAAATGTAAGTCAAGGTTCGTTCTTAGCGTCTTTCAAAATCCTTAAATAAGAATTTTCATAGAGAACAAGAAATATAAATTTTTGAAAATGATTTTGCTGGGGGATTTTTTTTCTGCCTATGTCTACCGTTGATTTGTGCAATCATAACTGCTCAGGATTTTATCCAAATTAAAGGTTACTACAACCGCTGGAAAGCTGAATTTCTTATCTCAAGCCCCTACCGATAAAATTTAGATTGTATATCTTCATGGAGGAAAATAAAGTAGTGTGAAATAAATAAAAAAATCTTCTAATGTTTTATATCTCCGGTTTTGATTTGTTTATGAATTGTTATGGTAGGTGGAAAAAAATTCTAATTAGTAAAAATTTTCAAGATTGACCGATAAGTGGATTTGTATGTTTCTTGTGGAATTTTTCTTAGACATTCCGAATCGGAATAAACCATAGCACAGTCGATACGGCAAACTGTTTCTGAGGTATGTCCATTATTATTTTAGAAAAGTTAATAAAAATCTGAAGTAGCCATTGAATATAAATTAAACTAAAAGTTGGATAATTCTACGTGCGAGGAGGAACACGAACATGGCTGGCAACAGGTGGGTATAGGGAGAGGGTTTGCAAGTTAAAACGTGTTTCTGACTTTCACCAGTGCTCTTCTGTGCAAGTTGACATTCACCGATAAATGTAAGAACGGCAAATTCAAAATCGTTCGGTCTCTCTCCAATATTTTTCGATATTCACTGGACCATATTGACATTTATTAATGTCGATATTTTCTATTCATAATTCCAAACCATATTTTGATTTATGGTCTTCTGCTGGGCCTATTTGAATTTCAGGAGGCTGAAAAAATGGTTTCATACAGATAATCATTAAAAACTCTAAAAAGGTAACTAAAATTTTTAATGAAACAGCTGTTTCACGTTTAATTTATCATACTGGCAGTGAAATAATTAGCATAGTATATTTCGTTTAGTCGATATTGGCAAACAGTTATGTTTTAAATTTGGACGAAGTTCTCTCTAGAATTTCTCTCTAGCCCCATTTAATGAAATGGGTTCTATTGATTTCAAACGACGCTCTTTTATTTCTTTATGCTCTGTTTCCTTTTTATTTATTTTTTTTTTGGGTTGATATTTGTGCATAAGTTTTGATGTTAATAAAATTTTTCAATATGAATTTTGCATACGATTATGACAGTAATGTGACTGTTCAAAAAATGTAATCCTTCATGTGGACTTATCATTCAACCAGATTATATCTGCTACTGGTAATTTTCAGACTTGCAACTGTAGTTGCCGTCACGAAATTAGAAATCTGAAGCACTTTTAGAGTGTTTAGGATGATTAATAAAGCAGTACACCTTATTCCTCTCCCAATTCATTAATACTAAACCGCAAAGCAGTTGTACAAGAAAAAAAAAACAGTTCCAGGTCAATTATATCAGTCAAACAATCAGAAAATAAATTTTATAAGAGCATAAAAACAACCACGCTACAACACACCAAAAACACAACAGCTGGCGAGAGGTTTCTTATGGATTTACCACTGAAAAATATGAAAAAAGTGACTGTAAAATAACAATATAGAAAATAAATAACAACTAAAAATGCGTATCAAATTAATCTAAAGGAGTAATAAAATATAAGAGATAATTGCGACAGCGGCAAATCCATTTTACTTTTACTACAAACCTAGAGGACGTGACGGCCGAGTACGTTGGGGCGAGGGTCCCAGAGTGCTCGGTTCGGAACGTTGTGGGTTCGATTCCCACCTGGGTCGGTTAATATTTATTTCGTGGCGATCCAGCGAAATGAATCTTGACACTCCCACTCTGGTTAGTACGCGGCGGTGACGTAAAAGTAGCCGTCAGGGGTTGGCAAAAAGGACCATAAGGCCCACTTGCCGGACTAGTTCTCCCCACCAATACCAGTACCAGTTACTACAAACCTCTTTGCTCTCTGTCAGCTGTGCGATGATAAACTTCTATAACCTCACTCCCGTCACGCACTCATTTTGGCTTCCCCAAAACTCCTATGATATCTCTGAGTTATAAATTATTTTTTCTAGACGAAATCGAGGGATGCCTTAAGGAAAAGGTATTTTTCATTTGATGTTCATTGGCACTCAAAGAAGCAACTCAAAGAACGACTTGCTCAAATACGACGATTGGCTGCAGTTTTATCGATTTAAATTTCTATATAAATATGCAAATAAATTTATAAAAATCTTTATTTATTAATATTGAATTTATTTATTATTAGTATTGAATGTAATCTTTCGAAATCAATAACATTAACTTTCTTTTCTTTTAAAGGATTTGTTCACGTGTGAAGGAATCCCTCAACCGAATTTCTCCTTAAGTTTCTGATATCTCTTGCAACCTCAGAGAATGTTTTCGTAGTGAAGTCTGAGAGGAAGTACCAGTAAATATCGTACGGATTCGAAGTTTCTAATTTCGTAGCGGCTACTTTAGCCTATTAGCGAACAATTTGAATTCTCAAACTTTAATTGTACAATATGCTACTGATATGTTTCTTCTCTACATAACGCAGGAGTGTTTAGCTAATTTAAAAGCGTGTTGAAGAACTGTACAGTTATTTTCTTTTATATATCCATTTTCATGTTTTGAATAATTGAAAAATAAAAAAAATAATTATGTAAAAATAAAGAAATATTTGAATAAATTTTATCACTGCTATGAGTTATAAATTATTTTTTCTAGACGAAA
Organism: Rhaphigaster nebulosa; assembly: GCA_948150685.1. Classification (NCBI taxonomy): domain Eukaryota; kingdom Metazoa; phylum Arthropoda; class Insecta; order Hemiptera; family Pentatomidae; genus Rhaphigaster; species Rhaphigaster nebulosa. The sequence goes on along the minus strand of OX411306.1, from coordinate 231,154,898 downwards.
TCGGGGGATGCCTTAAGGAAAAGGTATTTATCATTTGATGTTCATTGGCACTCAAAGAAGCAACTCAAAGAACGACTTGCTCAAATACGACGATTGGCTGCAGTTTTATCGATTTAAATTTCTATATAAATATGTAAATAAATTTATAAAAATCTTTATTTATTAATATTGAATTTATTTATTATTAGTATTGAATGTAATCTTTCGAAATCAATAACATTAACTTTCTTTTTTTTTAAAGGATTTGTTCACGTGTGAAGGAATCCCTCAACCGAATTTCTCCTTAAGTTTCTCTCTCTTCTTTAAGCCGCCTTGCCGGCCATGATTTCCTCTACTTTATTTTTCCATTTTATTCGATATCTTCCTCTCTTTGTTCTACCTTCTGCCTCACATTCCATTATCAATTTCGGTGTTCGGCTAGAATCCGTTTTATGATACCATACCACCTAAATCTGCTTTCTTCAATCACTTCCAAGATATTTCTTTTAATTTCCACTTTTTCTCTGATTTTCCTGTTTCTGGTCTATAGAATTCCTACATCTTGCGTCCTCTTTCTGGCCATTATAGAATCTCTGACAGACCTCCATAAATCAATCTCCACTGTTAAAAGTGTTTTTTAACTCTCAGAGTATACATCATTATACTTTCGACAAGTGCATTTTATATCAACTTCTTCATCTTGCCAAATATACTTCTGCTCCAGCGGAGAGAATTTAGCATGCTAATGATCTTTCTCTCATTGCTGATTATTCTGTTCACCTCAGCGTTTGTAGTAACCGATTCGTACCAATATTCAGTCATGGTAGCAAAAATGTCCTACTATGTCGGGATTTAACCATTACAAACAATGGCGATTGGATCAATACTTTCCTAATCAGGTAGCTTGCGTCATCTTCATCTTTATATTGCTAGCCACCAGGTCATCAGCAAACAACAAATGATATAAGTACGTGCCATTGATTGGGTGTGTCCATCTAGAAGCTTGACGCGCGTGACCTGTGAGGTCAATGTATATTCTACATCTAACCTCCTGTACTAAGGGCGTATGATTTAGGGAAAACGGGAAATACACCGATGCTATCACCCTTCACAATCACTCAACCTCAGTCTATTTCAAGCATTTATTTTCGTTATCCACGCTGCACACAGTTACAAAGACCTGGAGGCTGTGGTGACCTAAAGTTTTAAGGCGATACCATATTATCCTCGAGACTGCTACGGCACCGGTTTGAATGAATCTCGACCTTGCCAATCTGGTTAAAATAGGTTAGTAACCTGTAGGATAACCTGTCTTGAATGCCATAATAGGATAGGAAAGGACGTTAAAACCCTATAAAAATAAATTTAAAAAAGTTACAAAGACCTGGTAGGTCTGTTTCGTGTTTCGAGATAATTGTCCTTATTTTTGTTTATTCATAGATTATTTGTTGCTTCTAAATTTAATTTGACATATATATCCTATCACTGAATACTTACGCCTTTAGAATCCTGCAAAAACTGTAAAATAGACTCTGGAACTATGAGGTCATTGTGAATCTTGAAGTAGTTTTCTATAAAGACCTGATACATCTCTTGCCTGTTTCCAAGTACTTAACCTCATTTTTGTTCATTCATAAGTACATTTAGTTTAGTAATTGTACCATTTATAATAGTCATTTTATATTATAACAGATTCTGTTTCTTACTATTATTATTGTATTTTTTTTTTTTTTACATATTAGAAATAAACTTGAAATCATTCGAATTTACTTCTCTCTTCTTTATCGTCCTCCTTTAGTGCCTCTCAGCGTGGAGGTGCCCCGATCCAAGACTGCCAAGCTTCTCGATCTCCAGCCAGCACTTTCATTACATTCATAGACCTTCCCTTCCTTTCCCCAATTCCTCAGATGTGGTCCATCCATTGTAATCTAAGTCTTTCTCGAGGGCGGCGTCCGGTAGGCCTGGCTGAGTTGAGATCTGGAGGAGACTGTTGATCATCTGTGCAGAATGGATGATGACCGGGACCCAAAGAAGTTTTTTGAAGCCAGGCCTACGAATTTACTTCCTTTATTTAAAATTTATTGAAACTCCGCATTACTTCACACTCCTGAAAATGCTTTAGTTTCATGTACGCACGATAAATAATTCCAAATATCGTTCAATCAAGCGACTCGATAGTAATCAGTCAAAAGATTGAACCTTCATGATTGATTCTCATATGGGAAAGTATGGTAAACAAAACAACACCAAAAAGTGTACGTTTTACATTTTACTACATACTTATTTTACTACATATTTACTACTTATATTTTACTACAACCTCTGAGATCATTGCGCATTCCTAGGTTTATTTTCGATTGCGCGGTCCAACGGGTTGAACAAGCATCAATAAATATTTTAAATAAGGTTGGTGGAGAACCTTAAGTCCTTTGCTGCACTAAAAATCTTACAATAATGAACTTTTTCTATTTTAATTAGGCACATATTATTTTTATAATGTATATAATATCATTACTTACGTAAAAGCTCTTCCTAGAAATTTCCAAAGCAATTTCCGAGGTACGGTGCCGTTTGGTCTTTCACAATTCTCTGATCCCTGTCGTATCTCCTTGTTTTCATAGCTCGCTTTACCAATAATTGTCTGAGTATTATTTTTTACTCTTTTGCTCGGCAGTTTCTTAATTGGATTTGTCACACAGATGCCTTTGAAATTAACAAAAACTCTTCAGTACCTTTTTTAAATATAAGAGTGAGATACCCCAATTTCATTTCCTGCGGTAAATCGTCTCCTTCAAGTATGTAATTAATGATGTGGGTGAGCAGCCGTGCAACTTCAATGCCATCATACTGAAGCAGCTGAACATACTCCCCCTGGCCCTGTTGCTTTTCCATTCGTAATTATTTTTTTTTTTTTTGCATTATTCCCAAATCTTCTTGGATAATACTTAATGATGTACCAATATAGGAATCCGTATTCTTTTCTATGAATACTGTCCTACTCACATTCAATAGGATAATAAAACGAGCACGCTTATGCTGTCCTTCCAAAACTAGTATACCGTTAACTCTGGCACATATTCTTTTTCAGTTTTCATTTATTGCAGTTCAAACTACTTTGTATAATTCTCGACTTTCTATTACATTTTAAAATATTCATTTACTTTTCTTATAATTTTGGCACCGACTTAAAAAAACACAACACACCCACATATATAAATATATATATATAAGAAAAAATATATAAGCAATAATAAAAATATGGAATAATTATGACACAGTTTTGACAAAAATTGAGGTGGAACTGGCAGATAAAATATAACTTGAAAATTGGCTTATATAAGCCCGAAACGTTGTTGAAAATGCATTGAATAAAACGAAAAAAAGTATATAAGGGGTAATAATTTTCCTGAAATATAATAAATTTATAAAATTTTCATATACTCTTATAAAAAATTTGGATGTGAGGTATTATAATTTTTTTTTTCGGGTATTCATTGGATCTATTTTTGCAGTATATTATTCACTTCATATACTTCTGTTAATGTACATTAATGCACCTATTGTAGAATCAAGGTGAAACTCAAAATTTGAAATTGTTGGAAAATCGTATTTAATGTTTTGCATAAAGCCCTTTTGAATACTATAATTATTATAATGATGCACGAAAGGTTATCACGAATGTTTGGTTTGATTTAATGATAAGATATTCAAAAATTTACGGGCAATAAGTAGAAAAAAAAATAGACTAAATTAGTTTAATAATTAATTTGATAAATTATTGACACAGTATTGATTTCATTTTCTAATAATTTTTGGATTGACTGAGAAAAAAAGACTTTAAAAAAAATGTTACTTTTTCATGAATATATTCATGGCGATTTCATCCCTAAGCAAACATAGGTATTTATTTGCTGGTTTAGCGATAATTTCGCGGAAAAAATCTCGTAAACGAATTTATATCTTTTTATTTAATATTATGTATTTTAAATTTTAAAGAAAAAGAAATATCTGATGTGGACAACACATGACTTCCTTGTACAGCTATTAAACTATAAATCGCTCAAAAGGTAATCCTGAGTTTGGCTACTAGTTTCCGAAGATTGCAGTATCTAAAAAACGATACTCGACGTCGCGACATCCATCTATTGACACACACACACACACACAGATGTACTCTTGTTTCTGGAGGTCTCATGATAACTGAAATTTCCAAGAGATTTTTTCGTGCTCCGTGACAATATTTAAACTGTCAATATCACTAGATAAAGCATTGGAAATCGACAGTTTCGACATTTTAAGCGGAAAAAACCCACTTAACTCATATCTTATTCTCCTGTTGCAGACTTCTTCATCTGACAAATGGAGTGGAAAACCAGTATTCTACACTCAACTTTTAACATTTAAAACAAGTAATAAAAATGTTTAATTTGAGTGGTAACAAAATCGCTTTTGTAACCTTTATTACTGAACAATATGATTTCTGTATTTAATTTTAATATAATTTTAGAAGTAAGTTTATTATGATCTTCAAGTAAAGTACTCTTTTCGGCTCAGCAATTTTAAGCAAAACCTAGTAAATACATTCATATTGATATAGAAGTTCTCTTTACCAAATTTGAGATGTTTTACATTATATTTTAATATACTTTTTGATGAAAGTCTAATATGACCTTCAAGTAAAGTACAACTTCCGGTTTGCCAATGTTTACCAAAATATATTATGTTGTTTATGTTAATATGTGAGTCTTAAGTACCAAATTTGAGAAGTTTTGCATAATATTTTAATATAATTTTTGTTGAAAATCAGTAATGACGTTCAGGTAAAGTATCACTTCCGGTAATTATGCAGTGACCAAAAAGGGAGGTTCACGACTAGATTATACAGTAATCCTAAATACGAAATTTTAACTTTCTGCGGCTTACCGTTTTTGAGTTATGCGAGACACGTACGAACGTACGTACAGACGTCACGAGGAGATGCCCTTTTTCAATCGGTACCAGGACCTTGGTATTATATTTATTGGACAAAGAGCCCACATTTCCGCCTCTCCATTCTCTAGTCGATCCATCATTCTTCGGAACGCATGTTTTATGCAATACTCTATTCTTCTGAACGTTGAGAATCTTTTTTTTCCCCTTTCCTTAGCTCCAGCTCCCACGATTTCCTTCTATAAAGAACAGCAATACAAGCTGTAGTCTCATAAATTCTTACTTTCAGGTTTTTTAGATCTCGAGCAGGAAGTAGGTGATTCCCTGACGAAAGAATAAACGTTTTTTCCACATTTCAACCCCGCTTTTATTTTTTCCCTAAATTCCTTTCTCCTGTATCCCAAATAGTTTAAAAAAATCTTCCTCTTCAAAAATCTCTGCCCCCCCTTATATTTCGCCGCTTCAGAGCAGGACTACTCTATCTCCGAATTTTGATTTTTCTATTTTTTATCACTTTTCAGTTCAGACTACTGCGGATTTGATGCAAAAGTAGCCTATCTCTATCCATAAATTTCATTTAAAGAATATATTTTTTTTTTTAATTCATAGATATGTTCCGCCAAGTTTGTGGCTAGGCTAGAAAATCAAAACTTGGTTTGTACATTCATATCTTGAAACGATAATATGTCTCCATATATATCGACGTCGTTTTTTGAAAAAGGCTTAAGCGCCAAAAAATCGAAATTTAGGTTTCAATTGATTTTGGGACGTAGACACCATCTCTATCGATTCCCGCTCACGATATTTCGAAAAAAAAAAAAAAAAATTGGAAATGGTCTAAAAATCGAATATTGATGACGTAAGCACCAAATACTGACTCACAGTCGTCACTCTGGCCTTAACCAATTCTAGAATCCATTAAAATATATTATAATTATAAAGCTTTTACTAGGTTAATAAACTCCTACTCTATAAAAAAATTAAATTAAAAAAAATATATTGTTAATTGGGGAAAAATCGTTTCATGTGTTTTCTATAAAGTTTGCTAAATGGCGCTTACACCTTTTACTAAAACCGACATCATATAAAAATTAAACCTGCACATGTTTGTGTTCGCAAAACTCGAAAAGTAGCCGGTATATTTTGATGAGTTTTCACACTATAATTTAGAGAATTACTTCACGAAGGTTTATATGCATTAAATTTTTCGAAATGCTCCCCTTAAGGGGAGAAATGAGAAAACCTATTAAAAAAATAGGTAATTCGGTGAAAGAGTGAAATTTTCGTGTGAAAGCGTCATTTGTTAATAAAATCGGAGATTACGGAAAAAAAATTCTAAAAATGTGAAGCTTTATTGCCATTCTGACAGATTTATTATAATTTTGATTCTGTTATCAGAAAAGGTATCAATGAAATGAAACGAATTCTGAACAAGGCAGTCGATTACCGAGAAAAATGTTCACCCCTTTGGCCTTGAAATATTTATAGTCAAAGTTTTTTTATGGTAGCCGGTTGTTTTGTTGAAAGGTCTGGTAGACCCTCCAAGAGTTCGAATAACTGAAGCGTAGAAATACAAAAGAGTTTAATTGGCTTTAGAAAATGTTTTCAGAATTCAAATTTCAACTTAGAAAATATTAAATAAATATGGCTTTCCCATTCATTTCATATGGCAATAAGTATGAAACGTGCAATATATAATTAATGTGTTAAAAATCAAAACTAAACTGAAATCTAGTTTTTTTTTTTAAATTGTTTGTAAAAGTTTTGTACAAACTTTATAGTATGATGATCAGGAATGATTAGAGCTCTGTCTTATGTTACTCACATCATCATTTAAAAGTTGAACATAAAAACAAAAAATCATTAATTTTGGGAGGGTATTTTGCTCCTAATTCTTTTCACGGGCAACGCAGTCGGGGTACGGTGTGGTTATACAACACAAGGCATGTATGTTCTTACTATTGCTCGCCCACAATTAGATGGCAGCCCGAGGACGAGCTACAGATTAACTAGCTCTTTTCTCTGTCTAATCAAAATGTCAAAATGTCTAATCAAATACAGCCTCTGGAGGCCAATAAAATCGTAAGACATTTTGAGATCGATGTGAATCTGATAAACTATATCTTTCTATTATAATTTTTTTCTCTTATTTTTATCATTAGAAAAATATGTAATCAATAGCTTAACGATCCGTATAAAACACTTTTAATATCTTCGGCTTATTCCGTAATTTGGTCAGTAATTATTAGCGTAAAGCTCTTACAAACGTAAAAAGCCGGAAGAAACGAGATTCCTCGATAGTAATAACTAGAAATATGATTTCCGGCTGTGATATAGGATGGTTTAAAAAATCTGGTGCGGTGCGCGCATTACACAACTTACCCTTACCGCCCTATAATAATTATCTTTTTAATACAATTTTAAAGAGTTCATATAAACACTGCTTCTAATAAACTCAGCAACATACACATCTTCTCCCACTGAAGTACAATAAAAAAAAATTTAGTTCAACAATCCTGTACACTACCTATATATTTTAACGTTGTCAAGAGTTGCAAATATATTTTAAAAGTTTCTGGTTTAGTTTCCATGGAAACATATCCTTTCCATTAAATAATGTGAAAGTAGAAATTATTAAGTTAATTTTCGCTTTTGTATTCTTAAATTACTTTATACAGAGCGTATAGTTTACAACAGATTGGCGGATTGGTGGGAGGAGGTTCGGTCGCATCCAAGTCTTGTGCTCCTCATAAAATACACTGTATCTTTGCTAATACTGGTCCGATTTTGATGAATCTTTTATTATTTTTTAGATAATTTAATTAACTTTCATACAATTCTACACATAATTTACATTAGAATGCATACTTTTTAGGTTATACGCAAATAAATTATTCTTTTCATCATAAATTTTTTCTCTGCAATTCTTCGGTGATTTACTACATAAATGAAAAGTTAAAGGCCTTTATGAAGAATAATTTAGGCAAGTTTCATCCAAATCGTTGGAGCCGTTTTCGAGAAAATTGTAAAAAAGTGTAAAATCTATTATATAAAGTGGCACTTCCGATTAATCGATTTTGACGAAAAAGTTGCTGAAACTTCACAGCCATATACCTACTTTTAATATGAAATTTGAGTATCGTACGACTTTTCGTTTTTGAGCTAGGCTGTTCACATACACACAGACCATTTTGCGAGGCTTGGTCATTTGGACTCAGTGGACTTAAAACGTTTATTTCCGTTGAAAACTCGAATTCGAAAATTTTCACGATCGCAATACTTCCCCTTACTATATACTTCGTATATAGGTAAGGGAAAGTAAAAACAATTTATTTATTATGGAATTAATTTATTATTAGTCTTTTATGTATGAATATAATGTACAAGATTTGAGTCCTTACTATTAAACCTGAAAGTTCGCTTCATATTGGCGATTATACTTCATTCACAACCTGAATGAGTTTTTTGAGGGATTGGATAGTTCTGAATGGATCGGTGTCAAACAATCAGAAATGTACCTAGTAAAAAAATAAAATAAAACAATTCGCAAGCCGTTAAATAGGCAGAGCGAAGGGACAAAATATCCACGTTTAGAAACGTGGCCAAACCTCGCAAAATGGTCAGTGCGTCTGTGTGTACGTGAACAGTCTAGCTCAAAAACGAAAAATCATATGATATTCAAATTACGTATTTAAGGTAGGCACATGGCTGTGATGTTACAGCAACTTTTTCGTCAAAATCGACTAACCGGAAGTGCCACTTTATATAATCGATTTTACACTTGTTTACAATTTTATCGAAAAAGGCTCTAACGATTTTGATGAACCTTGCCCAAATTAATCTTCATAAAGACCTTTAACTTTTCATACATCTGGTACCTCACCAAAGAAATGGAGGGAAAAAAGTTATGATGAAAAGAATATTTTATTTGCGCATAACTTAAAAACCATACATTTTATAGTGATTTATGTATAGAATTGTATGAAAGATAATTAAATTATCTAAGAACCAAAAAAAATAATCATCAAAATCGGATCGGTATTAGCAAAGATACAGTGCATCTGATTAACAGGAAGTGGCAATTATATCTTGGATTTCACAATTTTCTCATAAACGGCTCAAACGATTTTGATGAAACTTGCCTCATGTCTTCTCCTTACAGCCCTTTAACTTTTCATATATGTAGTACATCACCGAGGAAATGCAGCGAAAAAAGTAATGATGAAAAGAATATTTTATTTGTTCATAGCTTAAAAGGTATGCATTTTATGGTAAATTATGTATACAATTGTATGAAACGGAATTAAATTATCTAAAAAACAATAAAAGAATCATCAAAATCGGACCAGTATTAGCAAAGATAAAGTGCATCGGACTATCCGGATGTAGCTATTACATCAGGGATTTTACAATTTTCTCGTAAACGCCTCCAACGATTTTTATGAAACTTGTCTCATGTCTTCTTCTTAAAGGCCTTTAACTTTTCATTTATGTAGTATATCACCGAGGAAATGCAGCGAAAAAAGTTATGATGAAAAGAATATTTTATTTGCGCTTAACAAAGTAAATTAC